>JALPQI010001545.1:0-116336 GCA_025490895.1 Thaumatotibia leucotreta | reverse complement strand
TCTACAGACTCAATGAGTATAGTGTGAGGTTCTCCAAGGTTTCGGCCATAATTACTTTATAGTCGGCGAACCGAACATGGGTGGTGTAACTGATATACGTGGTGTGGTGGTGTATTGATGTTGATGACAAAGCCCTTTCCAGACCAAAATCTTGAAGACAGCTCCCAGAGCAACCAACAACATATTTGACATACTGCCATGGTATGGGTACTCCTTGCTGCACCATTGCATACCATTATGGGTTTCGTATACCGGGCTTGGAAACGAACTGGACTCTACAATATAAGTACCGGTAGTCTACTTGCCTTATTTTTTCTACTGTTTGTTAGTTACTTGTTCTTTGGACACATAGCCCACAAACTTGGAAGACCTGCAAAAGGTCTCAGGAAACCCATGCACTGGACAGACCGGATCCGCACCACACTCAACATTCAGGTCGCTGAAGTGCTCCACGCTGCCAAATATCGGGGCCGATGACGGAAGATCGTAAAAGAGAAATTGTTGACTTGATAATCGCGACCCCCGGCATTGTGGTATCGGCGTAAGGAGTAAAAGTCTACTTGGTACCTCTGGAAATAGTGTATAGTATTTGTTTGTGAATAAGGGGGTAACCCCTTATTCATAAACGTCTCGATCGATTCAAATACATCATCGGCCACGAACGTTAACCAGACGGGCAAGTTATACCTCTCGGTCTTCTGTATAACCTGACGTTGCTTGTGCAAAAACCGAAACCGGCTTGTTCAGGAGGCTGGATGTCGTCGAGCTTAAGTATTTACGTGTAATGAGTGATGGCACTCGATAGGCTGATATTTTATTTCCTGTATAAGAGCATTATGTGAATACGTAACGCAAATACAAGGCTTAGTATTTAGTAATTAACCCATAAGAAATAAGTCTGTTATTCAGTCAAGGCCACGCCGATTTCACGCCGACCATTAGTCGGCGGCGGCGGCGTGGCGAAAAAGGTCGGCGGCGGCGTGACGCCGGCGCGGCGCACACGTCTATATACTACATCCTTCTTTTACCTATTTTCACGTCTTTTACAGTTTTCTTAAAATTTATTTACACTCTCGATCAATGAATACGGGTCAGGTGGAATTTTTCAAAGAAAATAATGCAAACCTGATAATTTGAAATATTTCTTCAAGATATGAGTAGTACCTTAGGTAGAATATTTTTTGAGATGAGGTGGTATTGGTATTTCCCCGAATTCATCATTGATTCGAAAAAATAATTACAATTTCAGAGTGGATGTCTGATCCTTAATTTTCTAAAATTGTTTTCGTTATTAATTGAAAGACAGCCATGCGGACAAAATCGGGCGTTCTGATGGAAAATAATACCGTCAACTCCCATGGAAACCATCAACCATCGAAGTTATAAACTGCTGTCCTTTAAAATCAGGACGATTCACTTTGGACCACAGTCTATGGTCACAAGACCGTTGATCAATTCCTTGATTTCTTTGGGTTTCCCGTTATCCATCCTCTTTACCTCTATGTTACCCACCAGCATGAACAAAACACTACGAGTATGCGTAAAGTCTAGTGTACCCTAGGTACCGTTTTCGGGGTTCTGCCTTTTCTCCGAACTTTTTTTGTCCGAATTTCATTTGCCAACCAACATTTCGCCGATGGTTCACTTTGACAACCAACAATTAGCAAATTTTTGTTCGACAACGTTTCATTTGACAGAATTATTATAAAACGGATTATTGTAATGACAGAATGCTTTTAGCATACTGATCATTTGTATAATCTTTCACTAGGCCTAACAACTATTACACGAATAACGTTTCGTCAGTGTTTAAACTAAGTAAAAAATACACATTTAAACCGATCTTTAAAATAATTATTCATGTGCTAAGACAAATATGTAGCTAATTAGTAAAAAAAATACCGTTAGTAAACATTTCACAGAGTCCTGTTAGGTACGACGACGAGCGAAGCGAGGAGGAGTGTTAGGTGAAACTGCGACCATACAGCGACCAGAACCGACTGTTTTGTTGTTCCCTCGGCATTGCGATCCCTCATCGGTTTCATCTAAATTACTGTTTAGAACCCGACTTTTAATTGCTTGTCAGCATTAATATAAGACCCCGTGTAAGCTATTATATAAAAACATAAACATATCTATATAAAATTCGACTCAAATGAAAGTTACATCCTTGTAAAGTAGATGAATAAAAAATTGGTAATAATTTAGTTAACTAAGTGCCAACTAAACCATAAACCACATGAAGATATGTATTACAAAAAGTTGCAATTAAAAACCAAGCCCAAAGATAGAATTGCCAACCATTCAGTTGGGAAATGAAACGATTTCATAAAATTCAATTGGAACATGATCATTTCATTTCATTCAACATGATCTTTCGGCGAAATGACTTTATGCGAAAAATTGGTTGCGTTGTAATATTCGTACAAATAATTTACGGAGATGATTTAGAGAACCACCGTTTTCAATGCCTTTAATCCTCCCTTGGACTTAGTTGGATGGACAGGACATAATCGCCAATCGCCTAAATATGTTGTGTACCTATGGACTGCATAGGATAGGTAATTGGCAATGGTGCAATCAGCAAGACAAGTACCTATCATCGAATTTTGAAACATTAATCTAAGCTGATCTGCGTGTAGTTAATCTCACGAAATGTGGTGGTATGTAATTACTTATAAATAAATTAATAGTAATAATCATAGATACACCATTAGTTTCTTAGTATGCTAGTGGTATTCTATTCAAGCTTACGCAAACCAGCATTCGATTTATAAACGAATGAATAGAAACCCGATGTTGCTTTTAACACCTAGAGGCATCGATGCGTTTTCAATGCTCGGAATATTTACTGTATTGTATGACGAGCCGTGATTAGTGGAGGCTGTTATAATTTAGGCTTAGCGTAATTCTTGGGTGTTGTTCGCTTGTTAGGCTCACTTGTTGTGCGCGCGCACACAACCTAACAGATTATACTTGATCGCCACTGAGTGGTATGGAGTAGGCTTTAGTTTTTGGAATATTTTACAATCTGATTTGTTTATGTCACTATCGTCAACAGTTTTAATCCTACTAAAATGAATACCTGCCTGCGACCACGGGTGTAACGTCAGGCCCGAAACGTCAGGATATAATTAAACGTAAGTTTACGCGATTAAGACCCGTTTGTCTTTAAAATAATATGAGTGATAATCGTGTAAGTTTAAATCAATATAAAATGAATACATTTAATAGATCATTTACTCCCCATTACACACGTTGTTAATTTTTCACCTTTCAGAGCATAAATAGTATTTTTTTTTGTCATTCTACCTGCAACGTTTATGTTTTGGTAGTCCCTGAATATTCTTCTACTACTTCAGAACTATTTTAAATGTGAAGTCTTTCAAAGCCTGTAATTATCTACCCACAATATTATATTACTTAATTACGTTACGCGCAGGTACCTATACAGCGTGGAAATTAAACTCAGGTCCTGGAGGAAAACTGCTTTAAATCCTTAAGCTAGCTCATTTTACTTAAAGGAGACATTCCTTTATTTCTGAAAATAAACAAATCTGCATTAAAAGATTTTTTAAACTCGCTTTCTTCGCCCGGGACTCGAACCAACTCCAACTAAAATAAAAAAATAAACACTCTTTTTTTTATTATACTAATCGGTAGTATTCAGGATAAAGTGTCTGTAACAAACATTTGGTCTTAAAAATAAAAATAATCGTTAAATCTAATATCAACTTTATTTTACTATCAATTTTGTAACACTTAAATTATTTAACTGATAAATAAGAATGATAATAAAAAAAATCTTTTAATGCAGATTTCTTTCTTTTCAAAAATAAAGGGATGTCTCCTTTTAAGTGAAATGAGCTAGCTTAAGGATTTAAAATAGTTTTCCTACAGGGCCCGAGTTTAATTTCCACCCTGTATATTTATTATCAAGCTTAGACGTTTGCTTAAATTGGAACCTTTATAAAGCAGATTCCACATAATGTTACCCATACACGGACGTTAATATATCGCTGACCATTTATTTACATTAGCACCATTTCATTATCAGTTTATCACTGATCGCCTCGAACGCTATTGATGTACACGTTGTATTGATAAATAGGCGATGACTAAATGTAAATACGATTGAGCTTTTGTTGCGCGAGCTTCGCACATGTGTGTGTTCGGAATCATACTTTCAATAAGGTATTAATGAGGATACAACATCAATATTAACGATGAAAATAAATAACTACGCCAATTGGGTATCATAAAGTAATCTGACATCAACAAAAATCTGTACTAACTTGTTGACCAAGGTCATAATCATAACTTCATAACATAAGTATTTGAAAATCTTATATCGGAATGACGATAGGCAACTGGATTATAACGTAGGTATAAAAACAATGAGACCACATAACACTTATCATTACCCAAAAAATTTGTTTGTCAGAAGGTAGCATCAGCAATAATTACCCTAAAAATGTTTTCGTCAGAAGGTAGCACCAAAAAATTTGCTTGTCAGAAGGTAGCATCGGCAGTAATGTTGAACACATTGATTTAAACAATTAGTACACAAAAATACGTACAAAGTTTAAATTACAATTATGCCTTTTCTTTTTTAAGTATTTTCCGTAATTAAATAATCGGGATTGATTAAAATTTTGTATCCTCATCTTGTACTATTTATGAATGGCCTTGATCCTAACTCTGGTAATACTTAGTTTTTTGTCGCAGTTTATTATTTCTACGATGACACGATTGTGAAACGCGACGAGGAATCTCGATAGAACCCTTTGACCGCGACACACCACATAAATTATGAATTAGTCAGTTGATTCCATTGAAAAGCCGTGCCACCGCTGGGCTCTTTTGTGCAGGGTCCTTATTAACTGCTTAAGAAGTTCATAGCATTTTGTTACATTGACTGAGAAGTGGGTCTTGTATTATGAACGTTCTCACTGGCCTTTCAAATGTCCCTGTATTATTGTGAGAATATTTTGACACATTGCCTTGCATTGTGCGAGGTTTTTTGGTCTAATAAATTATTTTTTCACGTTGTATCATTGTGGCTGAAGATGAGTGACACTGATTTATGGCCAACTAGTATCACCTATACGCAACTTGATGTTTTTATTTCATCGTTTTTTTGTATTGGATAAATCGTGAGTAAACGTTACGTTGATTAGGTCACATAGTACACCAAACGAAGGAAACTCAGAGGAAAAAACTCGTGTATAAGCGAATTTTGGCATAGTTGTAGGGAATGGTGTTTTAAACCACATACTAAAAGTACTGGTGGTTAGGGGTGGAGCTAACGGGGGGAGAGGGGTGTAAAGGTCCTTATTTTTAATGTTTCGTAAATAACTCTTAAACCGTGGCTTATAGCAAAAAACGTTCTAGTACATAAGTAATCTACATTAAATTCTCTACAAAAAAGATCCAAGTATGTTTCCTCTGGGATCAATGTGTCATGAGATAAGAAAGCAAGAAGACGGACACTAAAGAAATAAACAGTTGTTTAAGTAGGTATGGCACATACAGAATGCTCGCGACAATTCCAAAAGATTTTAATGCTCAATTCCTGACCATATTTAGAGTCTTTAATGTTATATAAAATTTCATGGATTCGGCTTGGTTTCAGAGATAATAAACCTTTTTTTCGAAATAAGTTTTTCGACGTAACTCGTCATAAAACTTCTTTTTGATTACAATGCTACCACAATGTGTTTTAATATTACCACACTTTTTGCCTGGCAATTAAAAAATGGGAATAAACTTGACGCAATAACCTGTCCCTAAAAAAAATATTAAAATAAATAATTTTAACAAATTGTTGTTATGATAAAAAGTACTGGAACTGTTAAAAGTATGCAAAAAGTCTAAAAAAAAAAGAGAAAAAAAAAATTTTTTTGGTGGTATTTGACATTAGGTCTCATAATAATTTTTGTTTGTTTTGATGTCTAGAATGCATAGTTAAAATCTTTTGACGATGATTATGAGAATATTTTAGGTTTAGAAGATAATTAGGAATTTTATTTTTACAAATAAGTATACAGGGCGCGCCCGGGCGCGAGCATTCCAAAAGATTTTAAGTATGCATTCTAGATATCAAAATAAACAAAAATGATTATGAGACCTAATGTCAAATACCACCAAAAAAAAATTATTTTTCTCTTTTTTTTTTAGACTTTTTGCATACTTTTTAACATTTCCAGTATTTTTTATCACAACAACAATTTATTAAAATTATTTATTTTAATATTTTTTTTAGGGACAGGTTATTTCGTCAATTTTATTTCCATTTTTTGATTGCCAGGCAAAAGGTGTGGTAATATTAAAACACGTTGTGGTAGAATTGTAATTAAGGCCATATTCTTTGACCTCCCAACGCTAGTTTTAAGCGTCATCCAACCTCCGCTAATACCCGTGACAGTCGCCGTCAATGATGATGTGATACTGTAATACTCATAGTGAAAATATTTACAGTACTACAACTATGTGACTAGTGTGAATCGAAACGACATAGTGTAACATAATAATAATATAAGTGATTAATTTATAATCTGGCAAGCTCTAGCAAGCCATGTGTAAAGTAGACGGTAAATTTAGAAAATACACGGATGCGAGACTATGCCATTAATATTTAATACGAAACTCGTTAGAGATCCGCAGTCCTATAAAGCGTAATAATACGTATCAGGCGTACAATTTCATAAAAAATGATGCAAACATGCTGATTTTCAAAATTTTTGAAATAAGGACTGTCCACAAAAAAAGTATATAATTATACACGATGATCAGGGGTCGAACTAATTATGCAAATGACGCAAAAATAACGTACCTAATTTTGGATATAGGATAATGCTTTTATTTAAGCTTCCGTGCTGCATATTTCACAAAGTAATATAATAATCGCGAGTAAATCCATTACATTTACACAGGATGAAAGATGTATTGATTGTATTTTGTAGTTGCACTCAGGGTATACTAATATACTTGCTGCTATCATAAAATTTGTGAGGCCTATATTAAAGGGTGTATCATTAATTATATTTTACTAAGCCATATTTCTTTATATTACATTTTTATATAAAAACATACATGTGTCTAATTACTGCTTTAATAAGGTACACATTTCATCCTAAAAACTCGACGTAAAGCATAAAAAATATTTCGGACAAGTAAAGAAAATTTATTACAAGAAAATTTACGTTTTGCGAAAAAGACGACATAACCATACGTCGCACTCTAGCGGGCAGTTTCGTGGCAACGTAAGGCTTACAAAAAAAATCTTAACTTACGAGTATTAACATGTATTTAGTATTTGTAACAGTTTATTTGAATTCGTTGAAAAGAAGCAAAACGTGCGAAGCAAACGCTATAGCCTGCGTAGAAGAGGAAGTGAAGTTTATTCATAATACACAATTACACATTTCTCCGAGATAAAAAATAACATACAATTTTTTTCAAAAATTCGAATTTGCCAATGCAGTCTTCCTTTAATGTAATAAATAAGACTATGAACAAATTGTCAAAAGTACGCATGCACCCTAAAGGAAAACAAGTATATCAGAAATTACAAATTGTCTTAAAATCGAATCCGGGGAATCGACACTAAAAATGATAAATAGTCTAATTCAAAACGAAGAGGTTGAGACTACAAATAATGTCAACCAAAACACACTTCATTGACCGTTGACCGCCGGCAATTTAGAAAAAATATTAATAATATATTCGCATAACATATCTACTTAAGTAAATTAAATATTTAACGTACTAGTCAATTGTATTTTTATTTAAAATTGAATGAATACTAAAAAATAATACGTTACTAACGTACTACTTTAGTTTCTAATATATTTAGAATTGTACATTATAAATACTAGGTACCAAATACTAAGTACAAATACTTCTGCTTATTTGAAAATGAATTGATGTATTTGTGAACCTTTTTGACATGCCACCAAACTGCCCGCTGGAGTGCGACGTATGGACATAACACACAAAAAAATCGTACTTTGAAAGACATGCTTTCATGTGCTTCGTAATGTCAAACATTTAGATATTGCCATATAGTACTTATATTGCCCAAAAAATGACCTGAATTTGTGAAAGGATACTTTAATGAGAATATGGTATGTAGCTTACGTGTATTTGACTTTGACATCTAATGTAACTGTCATATGGAGCATTTATATCCACCTGTTTTAACTATGGATCAAGCCCATGGTGTTTCATTAAGGCTTTTATGTATAGCTGATTTTTATAGCTGCTTCGCTGTTCTCGCACGCATAAGAAAGTGAATGGCATCTAAAACGTTGTGTAAAAATCCGATTTTATGTAAAACATAAAATCCACCACATTTTATTTGTGTATGCCTGATTGGGGAATCATGAAGACTCCGTTTAGATAATATACTCGGGCAGCATCTTGACCTATTGCTTCTTAAAATAGTACCATGGAGTCGCTGAAATAGTCTTACATTCAGCTGTATAGGTTTGTCCGAAAAACGTTTGATAGGCAATATTTATAGCACGATAAAGCCTTGGAAAGTAGCCATACATTACATATACACCATACACTCAGAACATAGAAACGCAAAATAATACATATTTCAATAGTTAGACCAGGTCAAACTTGTATTTATAATAAACGATACAGTCTTTAATACTATTTGCGTTTTCTTTGGCTCTATATTTCTGATATATTGTGTTATCTCCAAAATGCATTTGAATGTTGGTCCTATGTTTAGTATATTTTGATCACAGCACGTACATGTTTTTGTCACGTATATGTCACGTATAAAAGGGTAAATAATAACAATATTCTCGTAAATTCGACATTCAATTGTGTATTTTAAAACATTAGTAAAAGAACGACATTATGTACTCAACTTACTTATTTCAAATGACACTTTCGTTTAATTAAAGAGGTTGATAAATAATAAGTGGCAATTTTAGTAAAAATATTTTTTGAAAACATTCTATAGGTGATTTAACGTCATCTACATTATTAGTACGATCACTGTACATGATCAAGTTTATCTGTGTTATACAGGGTTACTTTTTCACCGTTACAATAAATATGTACCATATCATTGGTACAGATAATAGATCACATTTATCAAATAAAAATTTTAATTTTTTTATGAATTCACCCTTTATGCAAATGTAACATAATGGGCGCCATTCCCTGTACGAACTTTAGTCATTCGTATATTTTTCCATTCAATTTTTTTATGAAAAGCTTATTTTTCAGTACAGATGGTGCATTTTCGCTAGTGCCAGAAGCGGTTCATTTTACGTCAGGTCGAAATCTTCGGAGGCCCATATGTACTGAAAAACGTACGATACACGTGCGGAAACGAAATTCGTAACTCGTGTCGATTTAAAGCACTCCCTTCGGTCGTGCTTTAATTTGTCTCCACTCCTCTAAAACTTTTTTTTTTCGCACTTGAATCGAAATTTACTATTCTCGCTATATTTTGTAACAATTCGCATTATTTTCCATAATCTTTTTTAATTGATAGTATATTATTAGTAGTATTTTATTGATACTCGTGTCTGCCTGCGACCACGGGTGTAGGTAACGTCAGGATATAGGACCCGTTTGTATTTAAAATATGAGTGATAATCGTGAAAGTTTAAATCAATATAGTGCGACTGCTTGCAAAACATTTCATAAAATAATTCGAATTCCAAAATAAATTGTGTTTTAAAAAAAATATTGGATGATAACGAACTATTATGGACATAAAATTCTATTTTTAATAGATACGAGTAGGAACCATTCTTAATTATTTCACTATTTTCGTCATGTCAAAATGTGTCATGGTCTTATCACCAGTAGTCATCCTACTGTTTTTATCTATACTGTGTAATATGTTTGTTATTGTTTTGATTTAATACATTGAATAACATAATTCTATTAATTTAGTCACTCACCACTTATGTTTATTCAGTCTCCGAAGCCCCAGTGACGATAACTTTTTTTTATGTGTTATCACACCAATCTTAAAGATAGTTTGGTTGACGACAGCGGTGCGCAAAATTGACGTACGTCCTCCCTCCGACAGGTCCCAATTGGGACTGAAAGATGACCGCAAGTACGATCCGGGAGCACAATTTCACTTATTTTGTATGATGCAATATAATTCTTACAATATTAATTATTTCATCTCGAATACCTTTGACACAGACTTTGACGTTTCTTCTGATATATTTTTTTCTTGGTAAAGTTATGTTGTTCCGTGGCAAAATGAGTTTTCATGCAGAGATTAGACCTACGTTTGGGGTCGTTTTCTATAGGGCTAAGTTTATTTAAGTACCTATTACTAAGCAATGCGTGATAGATCAAGTTCTTAAATGTAACATATGTAAGTTTTACTTCATAAGAAAGTAGTATTATTAAGAAAACTGAAAAAAACAAATGGGAATTCCACGCTTACCTCGCCTTAAAAAGAAGTTTTATGACGAGTTACGTCGAAAAACTTATTTCGAAAAAAAGGTTGATTATCTCTGAAACCAAGCCCAATCCAGGAAATTTTGTATCACATTAAAGACTCTAAATATGGTCAGGAATCGAGCATTAAAATCTTTTGGAATGCTCGCGAGCATTCTGTATGTGCCATACCTACTTAAACAAATGTGTTTATTTCTTTAGTGTCCATCTTCTTGCTTTCTTATCTCATGACACATTGATCCCAGAGGAAAAATGCGTATATCTTTTTCGTAGAGAATTTTATGTAGATTACTTATGTGCTAGAACGTATTTTGCTACAAGCCACGGTTTACGAGTTATTTACGAAAAATTAAAAATAAGGACCTTTACACCCCCCTCCCCCCGTTAGCTCCACCCCTATCCACCAGTACTTTTAGTACGTGGTTTAAAACACCATTCCCTACAACTATGCCAAAATTCGCTTATACACGAGTTATTTCTCCCGATAGGCAACTTTTGGTCTTCCTTAGGTGGGCTAACACTAATCTTTTCAACAAGACTTCGTGCATTTGTTCCAACAGTGTTGCGAATCTCTTTAAACTGTATATATTTTTATTCACAATTATTGTTTTAATTTATAGGTAATACTCACGTGCTTATTTGGACGAAATACAGGGTATTACAAAAATGGTGATACAAGATAATAAAACATGAATCTATGAATTATTTTGAACAACTTTTACTAGGGCCCAAATATGAAAGTCAAAGAAAAAACGACACTTCCATAGCAATGGGCTAAGATAGGTCGACCAAAATGTATGAGGTCGTCGATTTTTTTTCTTGTGTTTTCATATATGGTCCTATAGTAAATAAATAAATAAATAAATAAATATATTGGGACATCTTACACAAATCGACCTAGTCCCATGGTAAGCTCAATTAAGGCTTGTATTGTGGGTACCAGGCGACGATATATATAATAGATAGGTACATAAATACATAGACAGCCATGACCAAGGAACAAATATTTGTGATAAATAAATACACAAATAATGCCCTCGCTGGGATTCGAACCCGGAACCTCCAGCTTCGTAGGCAGGGTCACTACCTACTAGGCTATGCAGGCTGACAAATGAAAAGTATACGCTAATAGTTGAGTGTGATGACTTTAAATTGGACGACGTCTGTATTTTGTCGAAAAAAAATCTGCGCCAGGTTCATATAAGAAATTCCTCTAATCCAACCTGGTTAACATTGCATTATTATTATATTTTATAAGGTTAAGGTACCTAATAGGTATTACTATACGTACCGGCTATCGTAATTTGTCACAAAAATTCAGGACTACTATCGTCAAGAGGTTAATCCGGTTACACCAAATTATGAATATATCTGATTTAGCTTAAATATTAAAACCTTGGCTGGCGAACATTTGTAACGTTTTCAACAAGCTACAGTCTTGTTTGCCACCGATGCGGGGTAAAATAAATAAAATTACGGCAACAATGATTAGCGATGAAACTAACTATGCATACGGCAGGTATCACTTTGTTTTATATCACTATTAGTTTCATATCGTTGACTATTATTTTCGTGTCGTCGCCTATACGTCGGCATCCGCGCCAGTGTGTGGACAGGTGACAATGGCCGCTTTCGGCCCGACCGCGACGAACAAGTGTGATAACCGATTGTGGAGTCCGCCGCCGCCACAACGAGCTCGCACAGTAGCGGGCTTCCGTGTCGCCCCCTGCTAGAATTACGAACGGTTACAGAATTGGACCCTATAGAGTTTCATGTTAGGTAATATACAGGGTGATCGTGAGTATACCGACATACTTGAAAGGTGTTTTCCTGACCACATTTTGAGGCCATAATGTCATATGAACTTTTCTAGATTCGGCTTAGTTTTTGAGATAATGACATGTTTTTCAAAAACTATTTTCATCATAAGTTACTGAAAAATGCCTGCACGATTAAAATTCTTACGCTAATAGTTTTCATCTCGACATGTTCACTGATTAAAGTTAGAGAAAATGAGAAAAAAGTTTCAGAAAAATGTTCAACTAAAAAAAGAATTAGAAATCTTGAAAAAAAAATGTATTTCCCTACAATTTATTACTGGTCATGTAGAAAAAAAAATCAAAATATCACAAAAAAAAATATTTTGTTCGTAAATGACATGTGTTTCATTTTTTTTACTGCTTTTGCCATAAAAATGCATTGGTAAACTATATCGGTATACTCACGAACACCCTGTATAATAAACATTACTTTTTATTAAAAAGTTAGGCACCTAAGTTACGTAGGTAATAAAGAAAACGAAATAAGGTTACTCCTGAAAATTATTGCTCTGAGACTCCTCAAACTATGTGTGTTATAATTTATAATACGTACTTACGTTTAAGAAATTTAACACCATTACGGTTACAAACATGCATTGCTCTTTGGGAATGTGAGGACCAATCTATTGGGCAATATTTTACTAAGTCTGTGGGTATGAGTACCTCACCGTTTCGACACAATAACGTGCAGCGAGGTGCACATACGCCACGCTAAACAATTAACATAATATTTTACACTGTTTCTCCTTTGAAACATGCCGACACACTCTCGCCGCTTGACCCGCTTATTTGTCACTCCACATGAATATGTTACCAAGTTTCGATTGTCTTCATTATTATTCGAACAATAAGTAATATTTAATGAAGTGTTCGTTATACTACCCAATTGGCGTTACGCTTGCTAATTATAAAAAAAATATATAGGTACATTAGGTAAGTACGTACTGCGGGAGTAAAAATGTACTTTTCACTAGTCGTTAATTAAATATCGACTATTCTATCGACATCCATCCAAACCAACATTTATTAAATTAAACATTTATTGATCAAACTTATTATCTTTCCCAAATAGTTCTACTTCTTTTCCAGATATCAAAATAATAAATATTTTTAAAGCTGAAACGCCAACTTTTTGTTCAAAACATCCTGATATTTATTGTGAATATCATCATCTTGAGTAGGTATATAAAAGTAATTTTAACAAGTGCACGTTCAAATTTGACTAAAAGACCTTAACAATCTTAATCAAAAATTATTCATTATGGATGTCGATAGAATAGTCGATGTTTATTTAAGCACTAAGTAGTGACAAGTACATTTTTGCTCCCGTCGTCCGGGCTTTGAACGCACCTACCAGAAAATCAAAGGGTCTAGCAGGCTAACTTAAAAAGTTTGTCCTCCACAGAAGATTTGGTTGTAGTTCGAGGTGCAGTAGTGGCAGGACTTAAGAACACTGTACGCAGGCGTACCTAATATTAAGGTGCAGGATAATGAATGTATGTAAAAATATGTATTATGAATTATGAAACCCATTTTATGCTCCTTTATTCTAAATTTATTTGGTCACTCTCGCTTTACTTGGTTTAGCTAACCTAACCTAACCTATCGCGGTTTAAAAATGACCTTGATGTCTAACCTAACCTAAATATTAGGTACCAAATTACAACCAAATCCCTTGCGAGGGGCAACCTTAGGTTAGCTTGCTAGACCCTTTGAAATTGAACCGTTGTGAATAAGGTCGTTTTGAAATTTGTTAAACAAATTTGATTCTACTATTGAAGCGGGTAAGTTGGGTGGTTAAAGGAAACACCCAAACGCTTACAAAAAAATATACACGATGATTCTTAATCCGTGATCAGGAATATTTTTTTCTAACTCAGTAATTGATGGGGATTACGTTAAAGTAGTAATTACGTGAAAACAAATTTATTTATTTTTTAGTCATGTTTTAATTTTGAATTAAATTTTATCCTAAAATCCTTGTCACTGTACTACTTCCATATCTGTTTTAATGAGGTTGTATTGTAATCTCTTTACAAAGTTATTAGCAATCGTCAATTTATGAGTAAACCTTGCCTATGACATTGTCAATCACTTTTGTCATACGCATAATAAACAAAGTCATAGTCACGGATATTGAATGAGAAAATAATAATTATTCACCAAAAAATCATGATTCCACCACATCCGTACATGAGCGTTACAATACTGTACGTTTGTCAATACAAACGAATAGCACAAGGCGAACCCAACAGTTATTTCACGAACTTCATCCAAACATTCCGATCCCCGGACACAATTTAATAAATAGCATGAACCAAAAATCTTCGTGACTTCGGACAGTTTACAGTGCCACAACATGCTCGAGCACTCGGACGACCTTGTCATCTTCCTGACGATCTGGATCAACAAATCTTAAGATTCTTTGCTGAAGAAGATTTCGAGTGAATCAATCCAATCACAGGAACAATCAAGCGGATCTGTGTCAAGAAAAACACGGTGGACATTTTGAACACTTGTTAAATTATGTTTAAAATAATGTTTTTGTTTTAGTTGGTCAGGTATGCAGTTTTATTGTTTTTATTTAATTATTAAATTGTACTGTATGAAAACGAATTGCTTTACTTGCTCAAGATTTTGCCAAGTTTAGGTAATGCACGTTAACATAATCTCCTATTAATTATGTTCGTCGTTATCAGTGTATAATGAGTAGATAGAAGTCTTTATTGACATAAGATCCGTCAAATTCCCGTTTCCCGCCATACTGATGGCACTTGACGTATCGTAGTTAAACTTTATACTGTAGGATGACCATGTATTAAGTGGTAATTTGTTTTAATTAGTTTTTCACTTTTAATTAATTAAACAGTGAAGAAATAACTTGAGACCTCGCCGAATAAGCTTAATTTTGGCAAAATTTTAATGCTTTTCTACTCCTGATCACGGATTAAGAATCATCGTGTATATTAATTTCAAGAAAAACCCAGTATTAACTGTAGGTACTAGGGGTGGTAAAGTTCGTTAAAGCCTGTCTGGTTTTCCGCCGGTAGTGCGGTACTCCCCCTGTTGTCTGCTAGGCGGTAGTGCAGTCCTGGGGTGACTCTGGAACGTTCCGGGGGGGCGCCGTAGCTAGCGGGATGAATGTCGCAGTCCCTCCGTCGGTGTCCACGCGTGCTCTCAGGCCGGCCGAGACAAGGAAGTAGGTGGCACGACGCGTGTAAGGGTAAAGTTGCACCCTGGAATTACATCAATCTTGCTTAGGACCAGGAATTTAACGTCCGGCCGGTATGACCCCCAACGATGTCGCTAAGCTAGCAGCAAGGGAGCGAAAAGTAGCTGGTGGGTATGTAACGTTACACTATTTTATTCCGAAAAACTAAGTTATGTTCTTATGTTGACAAATTCCAACTCAAGATCATAAATAAAGCTAAATCCTGGCTCTACGCATAATTATGTAATATTATTCTTTTTTATTTTTAATCTGCTCAATTTTCGCAAATCGATATAGTTATGAATTCAAGGATATAAATAAAATTTAAATAAAATATTTATCTTACTTTATTAACAATATAAAAAGTTAGTTCCGTAAGTGTTTATAACGTATACGCACTAACATACACTTATCATTAATTAACGAATGTTTAAGGAAATAGCAAATCAGCCAAGTTCCCTTATAATAAAAACCGCACTTCTAATTAAATATCTTTCTCTTGATTACATGTAGTTTTGGACTACTTTTAGCGATAATAACACTAATTGTTGAGAAATGGACAGGAAACGAGCCATGAAATTAACTGTTTCCACCACATTTTGTATAGATCGCAAATTATACACTTGAACACAAGCTTAACAAAATATAAGTAAACTTACAAACGTCGCGTTTCACAATAAATATAGGTAAGTAGGTTTATTACCCTTGTAAAATAAATTATGTTTTATTATTGATTATGTACGGCACTCCTTCCAGTGTAATAGTATAAAAAATCAAAATCTTTAAACGTATAAAATACTTAATGAATTATTTGTAATTAAATGCTGTTTGTTTTTTTAATATCCACATATATTACGTAGATTTAGGATACATACATATTTATATGAACAGCCCGTATTTAACTACGATATTCCTCTGCTTAGGTACGTTATGTTATGATTAATTTATGACCTGGGTCCATCTTGGTTTTAAAAACAAACTTCCAAATGTAGTCACTTGTATCAAGCATTTATTAAATAATGTACTCCCTTATTTACAACATGCTCGCAAGACGGCGCGTCGAAAGTACACAAGTACAGCTATCTACCGTTATATAATCGGCCCCTAATGCTCACTCATTGGCGAGCATGCCCCGTCCGCGTACAATTAGTCGTTGATAACCGCCCCCATTGGCTGCGCTTCACAATAGCGCTGTAGAATAATCCTCGTATATAGGAATAGGACAAAAGAGCAGGTAATCGCATTGAAAGAGCGCAATTGTGCATGTTTTAACTTTCTTACTACGGTGGTAAATGATCGTGATCAGTATAAAGGGCCTATTTAGCAGTTGAGCATCTATATCGTCACCATGTTACATTCTTGTCGCTTCCTTTTTAGTACGGAGCAGCCGGATTGTTGCGTTTTTTGTTATTCGAGTATATAAATTAAATAGGAACGTAATTATGTTCTTGTTATTACTATCATAAGTAAATAGCTTTGACCACTTAATGTGACTATAAAAATTACAATAAGTAAGTACATAATTTGTAATTATAAAGGTGTCTACATATATAGCAGACAAATAACGTATCGGTAGCGAAGTAATCGTATCTATCAATGAGAGGACCACGCTCACGTAGCTAGGTATATTTTCTACAGTTCTAATTCCGTCATACAACGGTAAGCTAGCTAAGATTGAAGAGTTATTACAAATTCATTAAACGAACCGCAATTAAAATCTAATTACTTACATATATGTGGGTACCGTAAAATTTGAGGGACCGAATTTTCACATGACATGTTAAAACAATGGCTACTGGCCGTTACGTTGTCCGCTTATCTGCAATCTTACATCAATAAATGCCTTTCTTTAGAACGTTATATACAATTTTAATTACGTTCATCCGTCCAAAATGTTGAAAGCTAGCGAGCCGAAGTGTTTGTTATGTGGGTGTGTCAAGATAAATTGGTGTAAAAGTTCGATCGAAGTAACGCTTGGAGAATGTTTGTGGGTTAATATTAGATGTGGAAGGTGATTGTCACGGGGCGGACGCCTGCGCAGCGGGCCAGTACAGTAATGGTCGTTTAATTACGTCGGGGCAAACACTCCACCCTTCTATACATACACAATTTTTCCTTGCATATTGTAATTGAATTAGCTCAATTGACTGTTAAATGTTAAATTAACAATAATAATATTAAAAAATCACCGTAATACTGTCGCCTGCCTTATATTTTGTTTAACTAAGTTACTTCAAAACTGGCAATGTATGGCATAGTCATCATTTTCATTAGTACCTATTCTAATAGCCAGAATAGGAATGGTGACATTGTGTGGACAAGTAACTAAAACTAGACTGAAAAAATCGTTAGAAAAGTCTTTACCACTCTTAAAAATTAGATATAAGATAATATTTTGAAAGCAGCAATATATTCATATTGAAAGCTTTTCGTTATAATAAGTATTTGACGCTGTAATAAATTGGTACGGTAAGTAGGTAAGGTAAGGTGGGGCAAGATTGAACGGTTTTTTTAATGGGGTAAGACAAAAAGCTACCTGTATGCGCTGTGCCAGAAGGACGACTTTTTGTCTTACCTCATTAAAAAAACCGTTCAATCTTACCCCACCTTACCTTACCTTCTTCTTCTTCTGTTGCCATGCCCTATCCGGCGTCGGTGGCCACCTTTGCAAAATCTTCTCTGTTCTTGGCCCGCCTTGTAAGCGTGATCGCGTCTTTGATGTTGGTCCAGTTTTTGGTGTTATCGAGCCAGGTTAACCTCCTTCTCCCCCCTTCCCCGTTTTATATATATATGTATAAATACCTTTTATACCATATAAAAGAAAACAAAGGCCATTTCGCGGGTACTAGGTACTTCATTTACCTAAGCGTAGGTATCTAAGTAAGTGAGTTTTAATTTTTATATTCGTTAGTGACTTTTTTAATAACAGCAATAAACTTTAGTTGCAAAAGATGATACTATTTTTATTGTAAATAAATGGAATAAATAAAATATGTTTTTTAAGTCACAGTCAAAAAACTCAGTGTCCCTTTACTTTCTATTGAATAAATAGGTAGTATGGTATGTTTTACCTTGTCTCAGTACTTCTTTTTAAACCCCAGTAATCAATTACTCCATGCCACAGCAGCGTAGACACCTGTCCGTATTGTTTTAGTCAGATTGTTTTTAATCCGCGGCCCTTCAAATTATCATGTGCCTTGGGAGTAGATGATTTAAAATTCTAACTACCCGACCACGCAAGGTGCGCTCGGATATGATTAGCAGCTTGTCAGAAGTGTCAGAACCGAGTTAGAGACCCGATGTATTCAAATTTAATCGGCAAAGGGTTGAACTTATAAATTTTATCATAATTAATGGGCCCTTTTTACGCTTTTGGACTATTTTGATTTGAGGCCAACAACTTAAAATGTAACGGCCATGTTTTTGTCGCTTACAGTGAAAATTAAAGTTTAATTGTTAAGGATATGTAAAGTCCAAATATGAATAAATAGATAAAATGTCAGGCCGATCACAAACCACAACCTACCAAGGTAAATGCCTATTGTATTTTCAGAATAATGTATCTACTAATTGAAATGTCTATAAATGTTGTTATGGAGCATTCCACAAAATGTGTGAACCGATATTTCGATCCCACTAACAACGTAGAAAAACATGTTGTAAAGTTATTAAAAAAAATATGAAATGTACCTACCTTACCTTCCTACTTAGGTATTTCAAAATCAAAGGCATGATTAAAATGTGAGAAATGCTCACTTAATGAATGATAGGATGACATTGATGGCGATGAATGTAGAATAAATGTAAAAGTCCAAGATAAGTACGAAATTCAATTTGTACGCTGATATCATTACAAATGCTAATTTTAAGATAATGCTTGTTAAGTACTGCTAAGTAGTATATTAAATTGGTAGCTAATTTATGGAATCGTTTCGCGCGAGGGGACTTTTTGTTGGCAGTATCATCGATCGAACAAATTCCGATAGTCACCGGCGATCTGATAAAAAAAGTTTAGTAACCCTTCGCTAACTAGGGGAAGAGTCCCTTTTAATCGCTTTGGTGATTAATTTACATAATATCTTTCAGTTACATTTCTGTACAGATGTTGGTGATGAGTGTTGATACAAATCAGCAAATTATCGATAATATTTTACTTAAAGCAGTGTCATTATTATGTACCTACATTAGTAACGGTTTTATGTAAAAAGAATGATGTGGAATCTACATTGTTAGAAGTTTTGTTATTATTTTTTGTCTTAATATAAGTTGTTGTTTGAATGATATTGATAAATTATAAAAATATCTCAATCGAGTATGGAATCCTTTGGTTATGAACGCTGTCAGATATCAGTGGGACAGCCCGCTAAACACTGTTTCTGTTTTTTTAAGCTGGCCGTTATTGGAAATAGGAGCTACTTTTTTCTATTCCTCTCTGGATTTTGACATTAATGCAACATTTTATACAATAATATCTACTTTTCACTAGTTTATTAATGAAAACGGTAAACAAATCGACATACTTTTATCCTTTATATATTTGTTCCTTGGTCAAAGCTGTCCGTATCTATAGGTATTTGTATCTGTCTATTACATATATTATATCGTCGCCTGATGGTACCCCCATCACAAGCTTTAATTTAGCTTACCGTGGGACTAGGTAAATTTGTGCTAAATAGATGTCCCCAGATATTTATTTATTTATATGACAATGTAAAGTTAAAACACGTTTGTTTTTCGATTGACCCTTGATTTCAGCGTTTGCTTATGTTAAACGTTGAAATCCAGGATCTCTAGCGACAATTTGAATTTCAAGTAAGTAGGTATCTTTCTTATTTTGAGATACTATTTTCTAGAAGAAGATTCGAAAATCCGGAAAACATTTTTTGTCTGTAACTTGAATATATTAAGGTGTTTAGAAGAAAATTTTCAATGGAAAAAATACCTTTTCTGTTCCTTTTTCAAAATAGGCAAAAAAAAATTAATTTAATTAAATAGGTATTCATCATCATCATCATCATCATAATAATGATATTAGCCGAAAGACATCCACTGCTGAACATAGGGCTCCCCCAAAGATTGCCACAATGACCGGTCCCGTGCCACCCGCATCCAGCGGACTCCTGCGACCTTCACCAGGTTATCAGTCAATATTCACCAAATAAAAAGTAATAAAAACGATTTCAACCGTTTTTCCAAGATGTCATCTTCATATTTTAAAGACAAACGGGTCTTAATCGCGTAAACTTACGTTTAATTATATCCTGACGTTTCGGGCTTGACTGGCTTGAGTCTGCCTGCGACCACGGGTGTAACGTCATGCCCGAAACGTCAGGATATAATTAAACGTAAGTTTACGCGATTAGGACCCGTTTGTCTTTAAAATATGAGTGATAATCGTGAAAGTTTAAATCAATATATGTCATCTTCAGACCCCGACTTGGTACCAACGGGACCATCTCATTGGCCTGCTATTAAGTCATTCGTTGATTTATCCTGCACATGCATTACTTAATACAAACCAAACGGGACCAATCTAAAAGCATCCGCTTTTAAAATAATTCATGAAAGTCGGTTCATCGAGTCAAAAATTCTGAGCTAACAAACATGAAAAAAGCATACAGTAGAATTAAGAACCTCCTCCTTTTTTTCAAGACTTTAACTTTGAGCAGCCGACTTGCGGAACTAGCAACATTTTACCGCTTCTATGGTATCATCACTGTAAAAATAATCAGTAGAGAGATGTAAGATCGCTCACGGTTTCCGTGCTCTGGGTGCTTAGACAAATTGCAAATCGCTAACGCTTAATCGTCAATCGTAAACGAAAGGCGGCTTACTGTCTTTGTCGCACTAATATGAAAAAGTGACAGAGAGGGAAAGCTACGATACGCTAATAAGCGTTAGCGATTGGCAACTTGGCTAAGCATCATGATACCTAATGGCTGATTCTAGCTCATACCGTCGGGTGACAAGCAAAACTCACTAAATAACAAATACCTACTTGAAATAAAGCTCGTACCTCAGTTCTGATTCAATAATGACATAAGAGGTTGCTAAGAGTAGTGACAGTTTTTATAGTGAGTTTTGCTTGTAAGCCGACGATTACAATGCTGTCCCAAGAATACCTACAACTTGAAGAGAAAGCACTCTAAACATATAATAATATTATATAATATCTGAATGACATCCCCTGAGGATATTGAAGAAATGGAAAATTCCTTCAGTAGGATACTGAAATTATATAAAATATTGCAACTTTTTACCAAAACAATTATTACAAATATTTAAGGTACTCTCCCTTCATGCCGCTTAGTCTTGGGACACCCAGTATAATAGATAACATAATTACAGCATACATGTGCACCAATAACTACGTGATGCTTCGTGTCGCGATCTGATAGCGATGCAGCCAATTGTCGGGAGTGCACTTCGATGTCGCGCAATTTACTACGACGACACAAGGAAAAATGACATGGAATCATTAGGAGTCGGAACTATGGGTGTAAAACTTTAACAAAACGTTAACATTAACATATAGGAACACTTTAGCCAAGAAAAATACGAATATTATTGAAAAATCTGTACCCAATTTTATTCCCTATCTCGGAATCTTAAACTTACAATGTGTGGGTGTGTAGATATGTATACGAGTATTTTATGGATGTATGTGCTATGTCGAGTCCATTTGACAAGTTTCGTTAAAGTTTTACACATAGTTCCAACCCCTAGACTAATCATAGTACTTGCAGTGAGAGCATTGGTTGAATAATTAGATCATTATTTTAACAATCAAATTGTACGCCTTATATCAATCTTTTTACGCGGTAATTTCGAGTAAAACACACTCATGTTTAAAAAAGTAATACCTTATCGAGTGTTATATTTACGGACTAACTAATAAGCGGGCATGGCCGTTAAGTTTTCAGTCACCAGATAATTGTGTGGAAATTATATTGCTTCGGATGTACAAACTGAAATGGGAACTAAGGTACCTTAGTTCCCATTCTAGTATGTATGTGCGTCCGAGGCAATATAATTTCCACAGTACATATGACCTACGAGTATTAGGCCCGACGGTACCAATGTACCATACATAGTTAAACATATTTGTGTAATATTAATAATGTTTGTCATGAAACTGTTCCAGAAATCATTAATACCTAATATCCAAGATAGAGATATCACATTTGAGGCATTATCTTGTATCAACGGCTATCAACGATCGCCCATTGTATATATGAAACGGAATTAATAGCTGAATAGTTTCGTCATATGCAAATCCATTTCCCCCTAACTTATAAGCATATTCGATCACGATTTCCAGACGGGGTTAAGACAAAGGGGCGAAAATGTTTAATTCACATGTTTTAAACATAAACGTAGTAGGGGTTCAGTTAAAGATAAATTAATATCGCAGCAGATATTACACTTATTAATATCGAAATAGGTTTTAGAGTCTGAAATTTTGTCAACGCAAAAGTATATTTGAATTCTGGCTATTGAAATAAAGGTTACGGTTGAACGAGGTTTAGGTCTCTACGGTTAAGTAGTTTGTATTTTAGATTTAGTTTAATTTTTATTATTTAAGTTATATTGTTTTGGAATGTATTTAATTATTAAATTGATATTATTTTGAAATAAATATGTATGACCATTTTTTTCAAAAACAAGGCATATCTGAATAAAAGAGGAACAGCCCTTTAAAAACAATTTTGCTTTTTTTTTCTAGATTAGTAATTGAAATAAACTTATTGATAAAATTAAAGCGGTAACAAAAGTCTTCGTGGAAACTATGAAAATTTAAATTAAATATTTTCTGTTATTTTAAATTTCAAAGTTCATATTTATTTACAAACTAAAGGAAAACGTTCTATTTCGGTTGAGAGTGATATATCCGCTAATTATCGTTATCTATGTTCAGTTACAATGCGCTGTCACAGTCTTTTAGCGCACTACGGCTGCCATCGTTCGTCTTGTTTAAAATTCGTCCCTCGGCAACTCCGATATGCAAATTCCAAGCGACATTCGAATACAAAAAGCTCGAGCGCGGTGGCAACGAGTAAATCAATCGATCAACGCCGGATATACTCGTAGGATGTCTTCTATATGTCTTCATTGTGTTCATTAGCGTCGGAGCGGGCCGCGGATCGACCACACCTGCCTTCAGAATATGTCCGGCATTCCGCAAAAACCTTCTAAATAAACGCTCTTGGTTTTCGATGCGCTTGGTCAAAGCTTTTATTTTTTTTTAACAACAATTACACTCTATATCATACGAATAAGTAGGTCTGACTCCTATAAGGACGTAATTCTGCATGGTATTCTGACCAGGAAGAGTTCTGGCAGTCGGAGCTAGGAGAAACGTTATTTAAAAATAAGGATTTTAATTTTTTTTACAGTATGTTTTAGTCTACCTATTATGCGAATATTTGATCAAGAAATTCAATTAACTAGATAGGCAAGTAAAAATGTTGACGGCATGTGAATCTTTGAAGCAGGGTCAGTTTTTTAATAGTTAATATCTTTTTAACCTTTTAGAGGCATTATTAAGATGGGTTACGCTTATTTGAATTCTAGTTATCTTATTAATCCCCAGCAATTGCAATTAACATGACACAGTATTGTCCAATAAAAAGACTCGCTCATTAGTGAAGTCTTTAAAGCGAAATCGAGGCGTATAAGCGTCGTATAAAAACACAATAGCGCCGAATTTGGACCGTTACACACGGCTATTACGCTATTAAATACCCTAATTACAGATCAAACTCCGTAACCACAAAGGCTTCATCTCGCACCGTTTTTCGACTTTTGTGTCGTAAAAAGTGTAGTATGGGAGCGGTTGATTAGCGGTTTTAAAATTACATGGGGGTTCCGCATAACACCGTTCGGCAACACAATGGAGGAAACCTCTATTGTTTTCTTAGACGGATCCATGTTTTAGATTAGAATTAATTTCGAATTAATTAGGAATTAAGTCCTAGCTTAATACACAATACGCGATATTCGTAAATGGGTAATATCATTAAATGCAATTTAAACAATAGGCTTAAAATGTTTCAGTTCAATTGGTTTCACATGAACGCGGTGAAAGGCGACATGAATCCTTCCAACGCCACTTGAAGGTTAAATCAATCTCTGTCTTTTAAAATATATTCTTTGCCGTCTACTACTTGAAAATAATGACTGAGTCTTGAAAGAACGTACGTTGGACACAATTGAAATCACAACAAACCTACGGAAGTACCGCGTGTACGCGGTTTGCGGTTTTTAGGTTTAAAGTGAGTAAATTACCTGATGGGGCGAGTAAAATATATTCCTTTGAGTATGTGCTTTGTACGATGTGGCAAGGTCGGTATACCGGCATTCTCCGTTATTATTAATACAAAACACGGGTACAATCACAATAATGAAAAAAGATAATCCTTTGCATTGTGAAAGTACTTAATATATAGTCAAGGAATTGAACAAAAGTCTTAAATCTTCATGGGTAATACTTATTTATTCAATGTTTGGTATTCGTGGGAATGTTGGTTAAAGTAAAACTTTTTATATATGTTTTCTGTAAACTTGTTGTTTATATACTTTTACATTTTTAGACTATAGGTATATGTTCAAGTATCGACATTATTCTTATTCTTGTATGTGGTATTAGGTTTCTTTGTAACAAAGTTTTCAATTCCTTGGATAGAAACCCGCATTGGCAACCAAACGGATTACATATACACTTGTCAATAGGCTAAACTAATGAGTTTTAATTTTTTATTAATTATTACAACAGTGAACTTAAACTGTAAAAAACAGGCCAAAAGCATGTCGAGCCATGCTCGGTGCAGGGTCCCGTAGTTATTAAAAAAGGCTGGGCCGATTATGTTCGAAGTACTCTTCTTTTAAAATATTCCATAAGATATAAGATAAAAAAAATCATGAGTTTAATATTTTTCGGACCCACGGATCAAATATTATATCCGAAAATTATTATTTTTAAAACACCTAGTCAACGATACCCCACACTAATGGATATCTGAAAATAAAAAATATATATCCGTACTTTATGTGTAGGGGAAGTATTTGAAAAATAAAATGTTTCAATATATTATATTTTAAACCAAATTACAAATTTCTAACACTAACGGTCACCGAACTAGACAGATAGACAAGCAGACAGACAGACGGATATGGCGAAACTGTAAGGGTTCCTAAATTACTACGGTTCCTAAAAAAATTGTATTTCCTTATATAAAAAGGTAATACATAAAATAAATGTTGTTGTTTCAGTCAAAACCTCATAGTCCCTTATTTTCTTTTGAGCAGTTTACATATTACCGCCTGAAACTATCAAACCATTTGCAAGAAGTTGTGATGGCAACATTTAGGAAAAGTACTTAATACTTACTGGAGAAAACATCTTTTTGCTAAGGCACTGTGTTTAGTGTGTTTTAAGCAGGATATCAGTTTTCATTTATAGCGACTATTTCACATGCATACTATTCATATGAATTTCCAGCAAATAATGTGTAACAATTACTACTTACGAATAATATTAACTACAAACTAATTCTCAAAAAATAAATTAGCAAAAGTAATATTAAAATATTAACCTAAATAAAATTAAACCTAAAAAAAACCTCAAAAGCTACACATCCCAACCGCCCCGATTGGTTCCCAACGCAAAGGTGCCCATCACGCTCTCAGCGTTTTCGCGCTGAATCGCGATGGACAGTACAATTACTATTACTATTAAATTACGATTATTACTTATTTATATTTTCATGGAAAATTCAATATTAAATTTAAACTGATATGTATTTAGAAAGTATTTTTAATAATTTAAAAGACACGCAAATATATTGACTTTATTTTTAATGCCAAAAATTAAGTAGGTGTAGGTACACCTACTTAATTTGCTTATTTACTGATTAGGTAATCAGTTAATTGTTTAAAACCAGTTTACGAAGTTGTGTTACCCATATACGATACAAATAAAATTAGTCGAATGTATTTAAATAGTTGCGAGATCCCTATAAGTAATTCGCTTTCGTCAAACGTGATATTGATTTGTGTTCTTTCAATTATGTTCTAACTTATGGAGTGTTTGCTGAAATCTGTTATATTGAACAACATTATTATGTATAACACTTACTTTAAGCATCTATCTGACGGGTCACAGAGGTTAAACCTATCAATTAGGCGTTTTCTAAATAAACACTGAGATACGAAAAGGGGATCCTCGACATTTAACCCGCGTGTTAAGAAAACAACCGACGCTTCGTTATCAGCGGCAGTATTTACGAGGGCAACTATTTACCTTAACTCTAAGCACCAGCGGGTAAGCCATAAACGTAGTCAACCGTCCATTTTCCCGATATCGCGACTACGAGCAGACACGCAGGCCTTTTCAGCTAATAAGCTTAAAAAGATTTAAAGAGCTGAGTTTCTGTTTTATAATTTCTATCTTTAGTTTTTTTAGTAAGGTTTAGTTTGGTTTGTGCGGTGGGGTTTGTTAATGAGGCTTGGTCGGACGGGGTGTATTAGCATAACGACCCGCGCGCCTTAACGCAGCATGCTTGGTCATGCTGACCCCCGACGTTGCTCGCAATTTCCCCGCTTTCGTGAAAAGTGTTGCGACTATGTAAAAATGTACGTGTTATTTAAATACATTGAGGCTATTTGAAGGGAATACAAATATAGATACAATAATGCCTTGGTATCATAAAACTGTGTAATCGATCAATTAAATTGAAACTAGCTATCTAGCTATCGATTGAAAATAGCTATAATAACTATCGCTTGATGTTGTCATATATTTTTTGGTTGGTTACACATCCCCTTTAGGCTAAATTACACAATAATACGAACAAACAAACATGTTAAACAAATGATAGCGCCATCTTTAACTTATACTTTTTCCCTTAATTAAGTATATATAAGAACATACGATAATATCATAAACCAATTTTAAAGTATTTTTGAATATAAAAAATATTCTTGTGTTTATATAAAATAAAAGATAATTATGAAAATTAGATACTTAACCTATAAGTGTCAATATATTTCGAGAGCAGTTAAATTAAAATAAATAACTTAAACCGAATACTATCTAACTGTCACTTTTGAGGTTGGTCAGTCACCCATAATCGTAAAAAAGCTAAAACTACGAGTAACGTCTCAACTTTACCTAACCTACGCAATCGATACGAATGTGCAGACATCAGACCTCTAGCCTGCTATCCTGAGCACAATAAGCGTGGTCAGTCACCCATAATCGTAAAAAAGCTAAAACTACGAGTAACGTCTCAACTTTACCTAACCTACGCAATCGATACGAATGTGCAGACATCAGACCTCTAGCCTGCTATCCTGAGCACAATAAGCGTGGTCAGTCACCCATAATCGTAAAAAAGCTAAAACTACGAGTAACGTCCCAACTTTACCTAACCTACGCAATCGATACGAATGTGCAGACATCAGACCTCTAGCCTGCTATCCAGAGCACAATAAGCGAGCTTATCACCTAGATCGAACAAAGGCTACTTACAACTGTTCTTAATCGTCATTTCACATGCGGTCTCTACTGACGCACGTTTGTCTTGCCTGAAAGTGGATACGTTACTACATTGTACGGTTTGCAGAAAAACTTTCAACAAAAACAGAAGATACCTTTTGTTTGGTTAATTAAGCAGATTTTATCGATAACGGTGGGTAATAGCTGCATATGAAACCGATAACATGTTTTGTATTGTAACTGATTTTATATAAACTGCTAAGTAAGTTGTGTTGTTTTTTAATGGTATATTTTCACATTTAGGCTCGATTTCATCAAACTTTTATTCTCATGGCCATTGGTCTAAGGCGACCAGCGGCGAGCGAATCCATGAGTTGGAAGCCGGTCGCCAAAAGGTGCGTATAAACCAAGCGAACAAAGAGCTAGAACCAGAATAGAGCATTGATTCTTGATCTTTTAGTGTAAACGGAAGTTCGTTCTCAGCGTTTACACCAAAATATCAACGAGCAAGAACGCAAACCAAGAACTGATTCTTAGAGCATATGCTCTAGAGCTGTTTAGACCAGGCGAACGAGCGCCCGTTGCTCTAAGAACATGTATTTTAGTAAAATTTCGAAATCTTCGATATGTCTAATTACATATGAAGTGTGTGCTGCAATAATTGAAGCATTGTCTGAATATACGAAGGTAAGCAACAAATTAAATAGGTAGGTATATATATATGTATTATGAGCAGAGATCAGACAAAATGTGCGTCATTGTTCGCAATAATATGAACATCACTTCAAAGTTGATTAAGTGAATAATTGAACGAATAATTTCTTAAAATTTAATTTCGAAGCTTTAAGGTGATTATTTACAAAGGTTTTCATAGTTACCGGTGTCAAATTGGTAATTTTCTGAAAATTATTATAAATGATCAAGGAACTTAGTCATGTCCATATTATTGGGAACAATGACGCATATTTGTCCGATCTCTGATTATATTTTATATACTTTAAAATGAAACTATTTCGAGCGTAATCGGTCCAGCCGTTTTTGAATAAATACGGAACCCCACACTGAGCATGGCCCGACATGCTCTTGGTCGGTTTTTTATTTTTCTCTGAAGTTTAGTGCATCGAGCCACGAACGGCTAGAACGAGCACGTCCCCGAATTCTGAACACGAAATAATGCTCTAGGCGACTGTTCGCACGCTCGGATGAGCGTTTACACCAAGCGAGCGACCATTCTTAGAATATTCGTAGAATATTGATAGAACCTATAAGAACAACGAAAGAATGCTCTGTCTCTGTTTACACAAAAAGAACTTCGTCGAGCGTCGATAGAATTAGTACACCAAACGAAGGAAACTCAGAGGAAAAAACTCGTGTATAAGCGAATTTTGGCATAGTTGTAGGGAGTGGTGTTTTAAACCACATACTAAAAGTACTGGTGGTTAGGGGTGGTGCTAACGGGGGGAGGGGGGTGTAAAGGTCCTTATTTTTAATTTTTCGTAAATAACTCGTAAACCGTGGCTTATAGCAAAAAACGGTCTAGTACATAAGTAATCTACATAAAATTCTCTACAAAAATGGCATACACATGTTTCCTCTGGGATCAATATGTTATGAGATAAGAAAGCACGAAGATGGACACAATAGAAATAAACACATTTGTTTAAGTAGGTATGGCACATACAGAATGCTCGCGAGCATTCCAAAAGATTTGAATGCTCAATTCCTGACCATATTTAGAGTCTTTAATGTTATATAAAATTTCCTGGATTCGGCTTGGTTTCAGAGATAATCAACCGTTTTTTCTAAATAAGTTTTTCGACGTTACTCGACATAAAACTTCTTTTTGATTACAATGCTACCACAATGTGTTTTAATATTACCACACCTTTTGCCTGGCAATCAAAAAATGGGAATAAACTTGACGAAATAAGCAGTCACTAAAAAAATATTAAAATAAATAATTTTTACAAATTGTTGTTATGATAAAAAGTACTGGAAATGTCAAAAAGTATTCAAAAAGTGTAAAATAAAAAAGAAAAAAAAATTTTTTTTTTGGTGGTATTTGACATTAGGTCTCATAATATTTTTTGTTTATTTTGATATCTGGAATGCATACTTAAAATCTTTTGGAATGCTCGCGCCCGGGCGCGCCCTGTATGCTTATTTGTAAAAATAAAATTCCTAATTATCTTCTAAACCTAAAATATTTGCATAATCATCGTCAAAAGATTTTTACTATGCATTCTAGACATCAAAACAAACAAAAATTATTATGAGACCTAATGTCAAATACCACCAAAAAAATTTTTTTTTTCCTTTTTTTTTTGACTTTTTGCATACTTTTTAACATTTCCAGTACTTTGTATCACAACAACAATTTGTTGAAATTATTTATTTTAATATTTTTTTTAGGGACTGGTTATTTCGTCAAGTTTATTCCCATTTTTTGATTGCCAGGCAAAAGGTGTGGTAATATTAAAACACATTGTGGTAGCATTGTAATCAAAAAGAAGTTTTATGATGAGTTACGTCGAAAAACTTATTTCGAAAAAAAGGTTGATTATCTCTGAAACCAAGCCGAATCCAGGAAATTTTATATAACATTAAAGACTCTAAATATGGTCAGGAATTGAGCATTGAAATCTTTTGGAATGCTCGCGAGCATTCTGTATGTGCCATACCTACTTAAACAAATGTGTTTATTTTTATTGTGTCCAACTTCGGGCTTTCTTATCTCATGACGTATTGATCCCAGAGGAAACATGTGTATACCATTTTTGTAGAGAATTTTATGTAGATTACTTATGTACTAGACCGTTTTTTGCTATAAGCCACGGTTTACGAGTTATTTACGAAAAATAAAAAATAAGGACCTTTACATCCCCCTCCCCCCGTTAGCTCAACCCCTAACCACCAGTACTTTTAGTATGTGGTTTAAAACACCATTCCCTACAACTATGCCAAAATTCGCTTATACACGAGTTATTTCCCCCGATAGGCAACTTTTGGTCTTCTTTAGGTGGGCTAAATGAGCGAATGCTCTTTTAGTCTGCACGCACCTTTTTAGACCAATGTCGTGGCCGCGATCAAATCACTATGGAATTTTGACATTACCTACTATCCGAGAGTAAGCGTTATTATTTGAATAAAAGTTTAGTGAAATAGAGACTAAATTAAACAGGAATAGAGTTCAATATTTTGAAGTGGACTTTATATTACTCATTTCGACTTTTATATAGACATAATTATAATAAACTAGCGACCCGCCCCGGCTTCGCACGGGTACTATACCTACATAAAAACCTTCCTCTTGAATTACTCTACCTATTAAAAAAAAACATCAAAATCCGTTGCGTAGTTTTAAAGATTTAAGCGTACAAAGGGACACAGGGACAGAAAAAGTGACTTTATTTTATACTATGTAGTAATAGTGATACGACATAATTATTTTAAAATTAGTTCAGAGATTTATTTATTCTGTTAATATTAATGAACAGAAAGCTCGCAGGGGCTACTTCACAAATAAATATCAAAATGCTGGACTCCCTGGAAACCCTTAACTTTCGAACAGTCGTGACATACCTGTCAAACTAAATAAGAAATACCCTTAATTAGATTAACTTGGCCGATAAATGATGTTGGACAATCAAATGCTCATGCTCATTTAAGCGCAGTCAAAATTACTCTTTATATACTTTTTTTCATGGTCTTCGATCGGAAACAATTTTTTTTATAGTAGTAGGTAGGTAACTAGTAAGTTTTTGTATTTTAATTCGAGTTATTTATAATTCATGTGAATAAAATAGTTGGTCATTTATTGCATTTTAAGTTATGTTGAATGTAGATGATATGTTGTTTAGTCTATCGCTCCTCCATTTCGCAAATAATGGGGGCGATTTTGCTCGCTTCGCGGTCTGCACTGGCCACAATGGGTTTCGAGCGATATGCATAGATATGCGTTAAACGATGCAGTCCATGCAAATGTTGCGCCGCTCGTGAATGGCTTCACTCCCACGGCGCTTTCCAATAACTGTGCTGCACCCTCAGTTTAAAAATCTGACGAAAGCTGACGCGTTATAAGGTTATGGCTGAAAAAAAATGTTATCCTGCTGTGGTAGGACCTCATGCAGGGTCCGCCCGGATAGCTACCACCGTCTTACCCGTTAACCTGCTGCTAAATAGCAGTATTTGCACTGCTGTGTTTCGGTTTGGGGGTAAGATAGCCGGTGTAATTACGGGCATAGATAGAGGCAATCCATCTAAGTCCTCAGGGTAGGTAGCGCGTAGGCGATTTTTTGATCGCTATGCCCATGGGCCTCAGTTCCTGCTTTCCATCACGTGGGCTGAGAGCTCAGTTGTCTACTAGGGTGGGTCAAGGATGTATGGGGAAAAAAAAATGTCAAATTTTGACTTCTAATAGCAATAAAAATGTGTTCCTTAATTATATGAACTAATATAAAAATATTTCATTTGAATCGGATAATATCTTTTGCCTCCGGATTGACTTTGAAATTTGGAAATTTAAAAAAAAAAAATTATTTCATATTTCACTTTTAAATATAGATTAACCGTATTGTATTTATTATAAATGTGGACAGGAATAATAAAACTGAATATATGAAAATATTTATTTTAATACATGTATATCAATACATCAAATTACATGGTTTTCAAGAGGCAAGTAAGTACTTTAATCTACGCGAAAATCCCTCTTGCTATCGAATTTCGGCATGAGTCTACGAGACTCAATTTTCGCCTTGATAAATCCTTCGCGTGCTGATGTTGTACACAAAATTCCTGAAGCTTCAGTTACAGTTTTAACAGCTCTCTCTACAGCTTGGGTATGACAAGGTAATCGCAAAAAACATATCTTATTGTCCTCTCCGCGAGCAATGTAATCCTCAAGGTCTGTATTAGGCACTTGTGCCAGGATTGGCGGTTCTGTGATTTGAATCTGCCAATCAATTAGATCGTAATATACTTTAGCATCGATATTAATATCTGGAACATTAAATTGTCTTAATGTAGTTGGTTTTTGAGATATAGATTTTAGAATTCGACGAAGAGCCAATTCTCTTATATGTTTTTCTGGGTCTGATAACATTGCTAGCAATAAGTTTTCAGGATGGGCAAAATAACTGTTGCGTTGTATTACCGGGTCAATAATAGCTTTAAATTGTGTCTGTAAGTAACGAGACCTAGAGATCAGTTCCCATAAATGTCTGGCTCCGTCTTTACAGCTTGGGTGGGTTTTAATATGAAACCAAATCGGAGCGTATACTTTAACCACATACGTTGCTAAAGTAACAAGATCATTTGAAGGTTTTGAAGTTGCAATATAGAGCCGAAGAACCCTGTTAGCTTTCGTGAGCCACCTTGCATGAGACATTTTTCCAGGGGACTTGTTCGCTAAATCTGCAGGGCATTCACCACTTATAACAGCCGAGACTATTCTGTATAAATACAATTGATCAGAACTAAGTGTGTTCGTATCTATTGGTAATATTTCACTTGGGATGTTACGAAATGTAACAACAGCTTTTTGTTCACAATTTTCCAAGGCTTTTCCGATTTGCCCTTTAAACGTTCTTGGTCCGGTCGTCATACCATCAATGAAAGAAAACAAATGCCGAAAAGGCAATTCATTCATATGTAGCAAGCAAATGATCCACTGTAAAGGTCTGTTTAGTCGTTTTTCAATTAACTTTATTATACCACCAAACTTTCCAACATTAACATTCGTGCCATCACATCCAATAGCCATCAAATTATCCAATGACAGATTTTCAGTCAAAAAATAATTTATGATCGCTCGTTCTATGAACTTTGCCGTTCCAGCCGTTGGGGTGATATAACCTAAGTATGTACTATCTGGTTCTTTAATTAAAGAAATATGTTCCTCTACTATTAGTTCTCTATAATGTTTTCCACCCTTCTTCTTGGTAACTAATGTTTTATCCTTTCTACCGTCGAAGTATAGAGCAGGTATTACCGATATTTTCTGCTTCTCGATGATATTTTTTCGAGCTGTTTCTTTCTCTTCTCAGTTTATTTTTATCGATAATCGGCAAGTTTGCTTCATGTAAAACCACGGATGCTATAGCAGTAGCTGCTCGGTCAGATACTCCGTATCTGTCGCAGGTTTGAGATAATGAAGTATAATTCATATTAGTGGTAGAATTAGCTTGCTCCAGTAATTTTTTTGCTTTCGGCTGAAAATCTTCGCAGTCGCTTATTGTGTCACGCTCTGAAGAGGAGCTGCAATCAACGATAGAATTGATAGGAGGATTGGTGCTGGTAGTAGGTATAACATTAAAGATAAAGATAAAGATATTTTATTTGCTAAGGACACACAGATATACAAGTACAGATAGTAGGTACAACACGGTTTCGGAAGCAGGTATCCTGTCGTCATCCGACATGCAAATTATGTTTAGAAATACAAACTACCTATTATATCATTAAAATTAATACATTTACTTTAAATTGGTAATTATTTGATATTACTATTATCATTAATCATTAAGGATTTCAATTCATTAATAAAATTATACATTTTGTTTCCTTTCTGGTATGCAGAAATTTGACAAGAAACTATCCAATTTATATAAACAATAGCCCAAAATTATTTCTAAAATTATTAAAATTCAAATTACACATTTATTATTACATATTTATTACATTTTTATTAATAGTAAGTCAATTTATAATTCCCTTCCATTCGTTCGTTCGTTCACGCGTTCCGCCATTTTCACTACATCTTTCATTTGATCAACGGCCATGACGGCAATCGCACAAGCTTCAAAAACATGGCACCCGCGTTTAACTAACGATTTAGTGAGCTAAAACAGCTAATCATTTTGCTCAAGACTATCAACGTGGATTCATCGAAACTACAAGGTATGTTCTTTATGTTTGTTTTAAGCCTATATTTTTTACTCGGCTATAATTATAATGTTATACAATTACCCAACAAACAATAATTATTAAAAAGAAATGCCGTTAGACGAGAACTTATTTGTGTTTTCCCTTTTGTTATAGGACGAGGGCGTCAGAGTGAAGAGCTTGCAAATTCTCCTGTCGGGCAAGAAGATGTACAAGGTTGATTTTATTGTATTTTTCGATTATTATACTCTACATATTCTTTGGTACTATAAAAACAGTGCTCTAGCAGAAAACTATTTAGCATCTGTTTATATTTCGTACCGTTTAACTGTTTTATGCTGTCCGGCAAATCGTTGTATAGAACTATGCACATATTATACGCATTCTTTTTGTAAATCGTTAAGTGGCATCGAGGTTGATGTAAAAGGTTCTTGTATTGTGTTCTCTGGCTCATATAGAATTCTGACCTCATTTTAAATAAGTCTGGTCGGTTTTTTACTAGTTCACATGCTTTTTTTATATACATGCAAGGTAGCGGCAATATATTTGTCTTCTTGAAAAGCGGCTTGCAGCTATCGTCAAATCTAGCTTTCATTATTGCACGTATACAATTCTTTTGCAATTTGAAAGCTCTTTCAACATCAACTGAGTTTCCCCACAGAAGTAAACCGTAACTTAACACTGACGAGACAACGCCGTGGTAAGCTGTAACTGCTGCTTCAATGCTAACTGTATTTCTCAATTTTCTTAAGGCAAAAATAAATCTAGTTAATCTGCTGCAAACTGCATCAATATGATCTTTCCAGTTGAGATGCTGATCAATGTTTAACCCTAAAAATTTAATACTTTCACATTTTAAAACTGGTATATTGTTATAATCGATATTTAATTGAATTGGAAAACTATTATATGAATGGAATTGAATATAGAATGTCTTTGTCATATTAATATTTAGATTATTTTTACATGTCCAATTTTTTATGTCAGCCAGAGCATTATTAACTGTACTTTCATATGTATCAGGATTTTCAGCCTTAACTAGTAGAGTTGTATCATCTGCGAAAAGTATACATTTGTGAGGGATAGCTAGAGGGGGGTCCATATTGGCACTTATACAATTTTTTCTTCGAATATTTTTACTAATACCGTTTTTTACTCATAATCATCATTACTCCGAAAATTTTATCTCATACTTTTTTTCTTACTAAAAATTATACTTCTACCTACAATGTTCATAACGATTTTTATTTCGAAATTTTATCCTCCTAAAGTCGTCAAGTAGATTAATCTATACTCATAAAGTTATTTGAAATAAATTGTTTATTTATAAACATTTTCCAATTAGGTTCACTCTGTTGTGGTATAATTCTTTTATGAATAACATAAACTATATAGTCATAATGGGCTTTGTGCAGAAACTGTTGTGGCATACTCAACTTTAGCATATTTCTTTGTGGCAGATTTCGAGTTGTTCGAATATTATTCGAGCATAATTTCGATGCTCCTATTTATGATGAGGCATAATCTGGATGTGCATAAAAAGTATCGGCATAGTTTGTTTTAGCATAACAGAGAAGGAATAATTACAATCTCTCAATATAATTGAGGTAGTAGTAATATTCTGTACGTTACTTACTGTGTTACTGAGCTGAGTACTTTCTAGGTTGCTAAAAAAAAAATAACCTCGAAGACTAAGGCGGGAGCAAAGCTCCCGCCTTAGTCTTCTAACTTAACCTATCCGAGTCGGATCTGCCCCGGAAGGTTTTGTTCGCTCGCTTCGCTCGCTCACTGCAGAAATTGTCACCCTCACAGCAAATTCTGCCTGACGAAAAAGGCAAGTTTCGAACATGTGGCTACATGCCCAAAAAAAAAAAGCAAATCTAATTTCTGTCTTATAACACTCGGCGTAAATAATGATATGCCAAGATAGTTTCGGACAAAATAATATTCGAAATATTGTTATTTAAGCCAAGTGATGTTTCTGTCTCATTAAGTTGATGCCAAAATAGATTATACCAATACCAAGTCTGTTATGTCCTAAGCGTTTCGGACAAAAGGCAAGGCAACCCGTTTAGTACAGTACCTACTCTGCCACAACCTGATTTGTGCAGGTAGGTAGCTAGTTTACAGTAATAATACGATTTACATTTAATTAAACAAAAATTATATAATAATTCATACATAAAACCAGTACAGATAAAAATAAATACCTATAACATTAGAATACAATGCATAAAATAAGTATAGTGAAAAATTATATAAACATAAAAGTTAGTACTAAAAATATGTATGAAAAACAATATTATGAACATAAATAATTCTATGTGATGATAATTATGAACAAAGATTATTCTAAATACCGATCATTATGAAGTTAAATTGTATAAGAAAAATTTTCGAAGTTCCAATAATCTAAGTTGCAATTTTATAAATACTTTGGCGCACCCGCTAGAGGGAGATCATTAATGTACACCAAAAATAAAAGAGGCCCTAGGATGCTCCCCTGAGGGACACCAGACTTAACTTCACGAAAATCTGAGCGGTATTTAACTTTAGTAAAACTCTTTTTTATCTTTTCTATTTTTAAAATTTCTGTGCATTGTTTTCTGTCTGACAAATAACTTTTAATCCAATTTTGCGCGACTCCTCGGATTCCGTAACGTTCAAGTTTGGCTAGTAGTCGACCATGATCAACGCAATCAAATGCCTTGCTTAAGTCGAGAAATATTGCCAAAATAGGTAATTTATTGTTTAGACATTCCGTTACAAATTTTACGAAATCGAAACAAGCAAGTTCAGTTGAAAGACCTTTTCTGAAACCATATTGTTCTGGTTGTAATAGCTCGTTTCTTTCAAGAAATCCCGTTAGCCTACGACACATTGATTTCTCTATTATTTTAGAAATAACAGGAACAATAGTTATGGGCCTATAATTGTTAGGATCTTTGCGGTCACCTTTTTTGTGTAAGGGTTTTACCACCGACAGTTTCAACTGTTCAGGAAAAACCCCTTGAACAAATGATAAATTTATAATGTGTGCTATAGGGTGACATATCCAAGGAGCACTCAGCTTAAGAATGTATGTTGTTACGTCATCATATCCGGAGGTTTTACTGTTATTAAGAGACATTATAATTTTAAAAGCTTCTTGAGCATCAGCAGGTGTTAAGAAAATTGTGGAGTGAAAGTTCTTAACATTATTCGATACATTATTATTAGAATGTTGGATTCCACTATTTGTACCCGAATTTGGTAGGGTTATGTCAATAAAAAAATTATTCATTAAATTACAAATGTCCTGCGGATTATTAAATGTCATATTATTAAAATTCAAATTGTCAATTTCATTATGCATGTTAATATTGGATAAACTGGAAGAAATAATGTCCCATGTAGCTTTACACTTATTTTTACTACGTGATATATGATTAACATTATTGATTTTTTGAGATTTCGCGATACATTTTCTTAATAATCTGCTGTAGTTTTTTAGTTTTGTTTTATTGTTAGATTTATTTGTTTTTGTAAGTGTGTATCTTAGGTACAATTTTCGTTTAGTGTGACAGGATTTTTTAATACCTTTTGTTAACCATGTGCATATTTTGAAGCGGTTGTTAAATTTGACCTTTATTATGGGAAAACATAGGTTGTATAACAAACACAGCATCTCATAAAATGACTTAAAAGCTTCCGTCAGGTCATTGGAGGACATGACATCGTAAAACGATAGTGCTGATATGCACTGTAGGAATTTGTTAACATTTTCATTGTGATAGTCTCTCTTGTATTCAAACCAAGTATGACATATCTTCTTTTGCTTTACGCTAAAAGTGATTGTTTGAGCCCTATCATGATCTGATAAGCATATTTGATGTGTTTTTGCACTAACATTCTCAACGTTACTAGCTATTTGGTCGATACATGACTTTAACCTAGTCGGAGAATCTATGTGTAATGTGAAGTTATATTTGTGAAGTGTAGTTTTTAAATCTTTCACATAAGGGCTATCTTTTAGCACATCTATATTCCAGTCCCCACAGATTATTATTTTCTTTTTCTTGTATTTGCAGGACAGGTGGAATAGTAATTTATCCAGCTTGTGAATAAATATTCCAATATGGGATTTTTTTTGTACTGGTATTCTATATATTACTAGGATAATAACGTCCAAGCCAATCAACTCTATACCACAACATTCAAAGTAAAAATCTGTTCCTAAGTTCGACTCTAGCACTATTTTTATAGACTGCAGATTTTTATTAACTAGTATAGCCGTTCCACCCCTACGATTGCGTCTACTGTAAAAGGCTCCTGGAGTAAAGTTTTCTAATTTAACATTATTTTCTGTGACCTTAGTTAAAAAAGTTTCACTAATGCAAATGACATCAATTTCCTGGTTTTTTGTGTGGAAATTGTTCATTGCAATTTGAAGTTTGTCTAGTTTACATAAAAGTCCTCCTATATTTTGATGTAACACACACAAAAAATTGCTAGAACTATTTGTATCGGTATGTGTAATTACTTCAATATCATTATTAACGAAAAAATTCTGAGTCTTTCGGACTACTGTGGCATGAAAATTGGTCGTGTATCATGGTCTCATCGTAACTTATATTGTCTTCCTGAATTAAATCAATTAAGGTCCTCACATCTTTAAAAATTACATGAATACCATATTTGTTTATGCGTCCCGACTTCAGGTAAAACATTTCTTGATCATACGCTAGGTTACGATTACTATCTAATAGATAAACATAGTTGTATTTGGAATTATCTATGTATAACAGTTGATTAAACAATTCCACTCTCGAGTTAAACATGTTACTAAACAAACCAATATTGTAAGTTGGGTAACATACAATAATATTAGTGTGTGTTAGTGCTGTTGTGACATACCTTATATATAAGACTAAGTTATCATAGCATTGGGACTTTTTGAAGTCCTCTTCCCCTATAAAGATTAAACAATAGTCTTCTTTTGTGTAGTTGAGCAATTTCTTGTCCAAATCACAAAACAGTTTACGGGTCCCTACGCCCGGATATAGATAGTGGCAAAGATTATAGTTTTCACCGAAATTACTATTTGCTATTACTAAGGTTTTATTGAACTTATTTGAGCTAATCATGCATATTTTTCTGGTTTTATTTGTATAGTCCAAGTTAACGTTTGCGGGAACAGTAGATACTATTTCTTCGACTGCAGTCTTCTGTGTTGCTGTATGATATTGGTCCCTCTCTCGCAGCAACGACGTATCTTTATGTTGTTGTTCAAGTGGTGATTTATGATCCTGCTCGAAATCCATAACAATTCCAGTCACGGATTTTGGTTTACCACTTGCCGTCAACTCATTAACGCTCTCATTTTGCTTTGCATTCGGTGTAAAGACCAGTGCGGATTTGGTACCTTTTGGTTTCTTTGTGCTGGAGTCGCTGGACTTGCAGATTAACTCCAAACCCGAGACTTTGTTCTTTAACTCTTCGATAAAAATTTTGAGTGATTTATTTTCCGTGAGTAGATTTTCAATTTCGTTTTCTGCTGTCACTAGTTTGTCTTGAAGGTCTTCGACTTTTGTTTGTAGTCTTTCTAATTTATGCCTAAGCCCTTCGCCGATAGCAGAGAGACTTTTATTTATTTTGTTGCTCTCTTTACCAGAACTCGATGCTAGAGATAATGATGATGAACACGACGAATTTAGGTCATCCTCATCTGGCAGAGATTCAAAAGAGTTCTCAGTCGAAACGGTGATATTGCCTTTTTTTTCTTTAACTTTATTATTGCTACTCTCAGGAACAGGAGACGACGACGGATTTATAGTAGTGATACATTTTTTCAGTCTCTCCATATCATCTGTTGTTTTATTACATGGAGTACACAACCAGTTTTGTTTACTTTCTTATTAGTGTTCATTTGTTGGAATTTTTGCTGTCTGAGTTTGCGTTTTAAAGTTTTCATATTTTTTCTTGTTGTAGTCACGTCTGTGTTACCTATAATCATTTTTCTTAAAGATCGTTGGTCCATAAGAAAGGTTTATTCATTGAGTGGGACTTTCCTTTCCTTAGGGCAATTACATTTTGAAAAATCAAGGCACTTGCAGGTTGAAATATCAAATAAATGTTTACTAAGAGCGAGGAAGTCTTCCAAACGTTTTTTAGGTATATTGGGATATGATTTTAATAGGTATTTAAACTTTAGTTGCTACGTTTTTAGCATTTGTTGCACTCTTATATCTGTAACAGTCGGCAGCGATGCTTTTTTCCATATGTTGACAATTTTTTCGACGACAATATCAGCAGTTTCTTGAAAATTAGGTTCCTTTTTGGTATTTTTGGTTATTTTGATGTTATATCTCGTCCACTCGTAACATTTTATTATATCTTCATAGGTCGGAAGCACATTATCTTTTAGGTCACTAGTTTGGCCAAATATAGGACAATTCCATGCTTTTCGAGTTCGGTTCATTTTTAAAATCACAGTAACACACCTCTTTCTACAGAAAACAACAGCGCAACTAACCGGCTTAACCGCGTAAATTAATCGAGTTACGGACGGTATTTCTAAAATTTATACCTACCCTTATTTACTTTTTTTTACATTATTTATGATATTTTTGTGATGCCAGATGATTTTATATACATAATAAGTGATTTAAAATGTGTATTTAACGTACCAATATATGTTAAATACTGTTGGAAAAAAGAGCGAAATTATTAATAATTTCGAAATTTTAAACGTGATCCGGAGGCAGATGCACTCAATGGATTGTAATAATATTTTTCTCAAACTTGCTACGGAATGTTGATGTTACTTACTTTAAATTAAGCCCTAAAATTAAAATACTATGTATCCGGTGTCATATGCTAAGATTATATGTAAAGAGATTTCATGTATTTATTTCACACCTAGGACTGCAAACAAACTGTCTTTTGTTTTGAAACGTCAAATTGTGACACTAGGTCTTGACATTCAGCCACAGAAAAAAAAAACCTAAGAACTAATGTCTTTACCAACAGGTAAAAGGATACCTCAAACAGATTAAAAAAATAAATAATGCTCGAATGTTTTTTTTTAATGTTGTACGATACTGTACTATTGGTTTATTTACAAATCAAGTAGTATTGTTCGGCGAAATCAGTTCGTTTTATTTCATGGCAAGTTTGAGAAAAGCACTATACAAATCTCGGCGAGAAACAGGGTCATCAGGGAAACATATCTACTTGGCCTGTAACCCTTCGTTTCCCGTCCTCTATAGTAATGTACTATTACATACGCTATATCATTATCAACACCCATTAGCACCATATTTTTGCTATTAGAACCCGAAATCTAAAAAAAAAAATTTTTTGACCCACCCTATTGTCTACCTTCGTCACATAAAAAATATCCAAACCCATGAATATCAACATTAATTATTCATTCTTATCCTTGTAATATTATATTAAAGGTTACTTACTCGTATTTTTGGCCCAAATGTGCCGAACCTGATAAAGTCCTTGCTGAAATAACGATCTTAAGGTCCAAAAAATGTATTGCCAATGAGTTTGAAAAGTTATCCGACTGGACACACAGTTATTACAACTATTCTCACCAGCTTATAAAACCAAAATATTTAGGTAGCGGCCTTTACCAGGTACTGTGGGCCTTATTAGGGCCAGATCACTCAAGTCCGTTACAACATGAATTAGTATAGGTATTTTTATTATAAACCTGGTTATCTATTTGAATATTACTGATCTGAAATTACCAAAAAAGCAGCGAGTAATTAAACAAACTATGTAATCCTTATCCACTATATATCCAGCATGAATAGAAAGCAAAGTAGCAAGCAAATAATGAGAAAAAAAATCACAAAGCATCTTAGGTAGCTTATATTTTAATAAGTGGCCGCTTTTTCATAGGTCGGCTCCGATCTTGATAGAGTGTGTTCGTGTGAATGGCCTACGTCGGCTTATTGTTGCCTCACGCATCGGGGACTGCGATTATATGCAAATGAGATGTCATAACACGTGAATAATTACTAGCGGCCACGAATCGCCCTTTCGGGCCGCCCGCACAAATTGGATTTACGTGAAATGCAAGTTTTGCCGCCGCGACACGACTTTGATGTATGTATTTGCTGTATTTGGAACGCGGGATTTATATTCGCATGGTTGGCATCGGATCTACATAGACGTAGACATTTTTCAGTATGATATACCTACTGCACGTATGATAGATTAAACGTTGAGGTTAAAGATGTAGATAAATCATTTTTTGGTGTGTAGCGTCAGAATGATCTATATTTTTATCTCTAATATATCTATTTCATATTAATCGAGTTGTTTTAAATGCAATAACCAAGCGAGATTATCTCATGATAAAATCACTCAACATATTATGTATCTCGATAATCGAAACATATACGTATGAGTATTACGAGTATATAAAAAATAAATGTCATATACAAATTTATCGCTCTCTTTCTTTGGTGTTGTTTCTCAAAAGACACGAAACTAATATTCTTAGTAGGCATGTTGTCATGGCAACTCATACGATTGGACAGTTTGGCGGTTTCACTGGCGAATGAGTTTTGCTTGGGAGTTGGGCACCATCATCCATCACATCAATAATTATCATGAATTGCTCACTCACTGCGCGTAGTTCAACCTTGCCTACAATTCTTAGATTATGAGATTTATGAGTACCCAAGGAATCTTTCATAAGTCAGTACAGGTGGCACGTTTGTCTGAACGTGTAGTAACCCGTCAAGAGGCCCTACCGCAAACCACGAACGAAGTGTTGCCTCTCTCTCGCACATTTAAATTTGTGCGTAAGTGTGTCGGGGGGCAAAAATTCTTTCGTGGTTCGTGGTAGGGCCTCAGCAGTCGTATGTAGCTACAGTCGACCTGCATACAGACTATGGTTACCAACAATTTTTTTGAGATTTATAGTATTTTCCAAAAAAACACGTGAATAAACATAGTATTTTTTGTAAAAAATATAGTACTTTCTGACAAGTCTTTTTTTTCTATTACATAAGACTGCTTTTGATTGTGTAGCGATAAGAGGAGCATTCTAGAAATTTGGAACGTTTAATCTCCATCAGCAGCATGCATGATACAATTAATGTGACCCTGTCTGGACGCACATTTGTCAAGTTCTGAAATTTTGGATATCATGGTTCCCATATTTACTCAAAAATTCACGGTATTCAATTAGTAAAGACTTTGAAAGTCTTTGATTGTTTACCTGTCACTGAAAACAGTAGATATCTGTATTTCTTAGAACCATTGTTAGTTTTTGGTTCGCACCGTTATATAATTAGGGACTTACTGTTTCCCAATTGCATGTGAATAGATAATGACTTATCTATGAATACCACAAGTAACTTATAATAAATTATTATCAATGTGAAAATGTGTACGCTTAAAATGAGACGTTTGACTCTTTATCTAGGTAACAATATTTTTGATTTTTGCTATAGGCTCTAGGTGATAGGATATAAATTAATAAGAGTGCCTAACCTAAGTGGCTAGAAGCCGATAAATGTGAGCGTTGTAGGAAAAACCGTCTTAATTTGTCGATTACCATATCGACGGAATTAGTTTGTACCTTTATATGAATTAAATATCTAAGCGTCCATATGGTAATCGACAAAGTGCGACGTTTTTACTAAATATAAACGATGCCAATAATAATTGATACATTTAAGCCAAGGAATTGAAACAGAAAATCATATTTCGAGCACCATTACGACGCTCCAATATGAACCGCTTCACTCCCATTCTCATGAACGTATCGTAACGACTTTGTAATTAAAACCAACAACAAATGATTTCCGTCAGTAAAATTTGTAATTTCGAAATTGGCGTGTCCGATGAGCGGGCGCCGCCCTAATGGGGGCTTGCGCCACATAAGCTCGTACTCATATTTACATACGGAGTCGAGCGTCAGTTGCGGCTCTTTTTCTGTTAATGTATGTAAATGGGAAACAATTAGGCGACTTAAAACACGGGGTAGGCAGTCTAGGCAAGAGCGAGCCCCTTCCGGGCCGCCATATGTTAGTGGGCGGGCGGGCGCTCGCCGCGTGAGGCATGTTATCATACAGTTTTTATGAAGGGTAGTTCGGGTTGATAAAAATATTCACGTGAATTTGAGGCACGAAAGCGTTCCCTAATTCTTGGTTTTATAAAGAAATGCAATTTTAATTAATTACCTACTAACTGACAAGGTCGTAAAAAGATCTTGTATTTTATAATTTTATGTCGGATGGACAAGCGATATTGTCATTGTCGCAATAGATATAGGTACTTATCTCGTTAATATAGGGACGAATTAAAAAAAAGTTTATCTTTTGTATTAAATGCATTTTATGCCATCTTATAAATATGTAGGTAATTAATTTTACTAAGAGGTTCATTTTACTTTTATTTATCTTGATTATTGAGTCTCTTTATTTTTGTCAGCCTCTGTAGCCTAGTTGGTAGTGACCCTGCCTACGAAACTGGAGGTTCCGGGTTCGAATCCCGGCGAGGGCATTATTTGTGAATTTATTTATCACAAATATTTGTTCCTTGGTCATATGGCTGTCTATGTATTTAAGTATATATTTATGTATCTATCTATTATATATATCGTCGCTTGGTACCCGCATCACAAGCCTTAATTGAGCTTACCGTGGGACTAGTCGATGTGTGTAAGATGTCCCAAGAAATTTATTTTATTATTATTTATTTATTTATATTGACTGTATTTTTGTGAACACCTTTTATTGGCTTTGTTTACTGTACACTCAGTTTTGTTTATTTCTTATGTACTGCTTTTAATGCCCCAAACAAATAATTATGATGAAGTAAAAAATATACCTGCTTAAAATAGAATATTAAATTGATTAATTCATGGATCATGGCTTTCGTTTGCTATTACTGAATGCAATAATTACTTTTAATTATTTTGCTATCTCAAAGTCTATTAAAATTTAAATTCTGTGTTTTTCTTCTACAATAAACGCTGATATTGTAAGTCGCTCGTACTAAATACGAATAAATAAACGCACCTAACGGTTTCATATGAGGTTTATAACGCCAAAACTGTGGAGAATTCGCAGTCGTCGAATAAAGCTTACATACAGTATGTATCACCGTGAATTCGGGTTTGGCCCCATAGTAAAAGTTGTTTAGTATGATCTAAATATTAATGGATTTCTTTCTTGGCTCTACGAGGTGATACACACTGTATATCATATGAAGGGTCAACGGAAAAAACATGTCCAGTGCTTTAAAAAATCACGGCAAATTCACACCTTGTTGTGTTAAAAGTAAGGTGGTTTTTCCTTCTGTAATTTGAATTGACTAGACATGTTCTTTCCGTGCACCCTTCATATGTCATTTAATTTGTGTTTTTGTGCTTTTTTACTTTCATCAATACCACCAGGCCTCTTTTTCAGTGTAAATTATTTTTACCGACGTCATTGGCCTCCGTTGGGTACGGCTACCGCTTACTATTGGATATTCCATGTTCTTGTCTGCCACCAACATGGAATCATTTATAAAAAAACTTTATTACATCGTTAATAGACTACTTTTTATTTTCTCAAGGTCACAAGGTTTAGAAGAATTTTCATTGATTCTTGACATGAGGTTCGGCGTGTGGCGGAATTTCGTTACATTTTTTTTGTAATTAGGCTTATAGTAGGTACCTATTGAAGTTTAATCAATTTTTATGGAATTGTTCTTAATACAATTTTCGGTTTGATTTTAATTCAACTATGAATGTTCTCAGGTAATTAGTTAACGAAAAACAAAATAATTATTGAATGTTTTTTGTTGTTGCAGCTTTGGTCAGAACCTAGTTATTTTTTTTACCTACCTAAGTATTTGGACGCCAATGATTGATATCATTGGCACCGGCAGTTCAACGCCAAAAACGTATATACCTACATATAAGTCTTGGACCACAGGGCATTACGAGTATAGACCTGCATGCATGTGCGTAAAATTCAATTTCAGTTTTGTCATTTTGTTGACGTGGCGTCTGGATGACAGCATGGTGTCAAAACGATATTTGATTAAATAGTAGTTACAAAAAAAAATACTCCTTTACGTAATTTCATTTAAGTATTAATTCTTTATAAGTCTTGTTATAAAATCAACTTTTTTGAATAGCTAATTAGTATTAGCGTTAGGTTAGCGGGAGGGGCCTGGGCGGCGCCGCCCCGCGGGGCGGGCCCGGCCGCCGGTCACCGCGTCCCCACGCCGGTAATCGATAATGTTCTCAAACTTTGGGAATGCAAGAGTTTGACTACCCACTCGGTTAGATTAAGGCTTTACCTGACGGGAAATGGATGGTGATTTCATTTGGATTTTTTGGCCGGGCATGAAAATTTCCTTTTTCGTTTTGAACTTCTCATGTGAATAGTTGGCAATCGATGATATATTATATTATTATGCTCACGTCGCTCACGCAATGCGTCATTCATGTTGAACCACTATTTACGGTGATATCTTGTCACCCTTCATACAATACCAATAAAAAAATCCTTACAAAACGAAAACAAAATACTTTACAAAATCAAATTAAAGGATCCGACCCGAAGAAGTCAATCGTGTAGAACGCGGGTGAATGGGAATAGTTAGGTCTTTGTTCTACAGGTAGGTGTCAGATCGTATGTCGCCGCTTGGGTGGTCCGAGATAGATAGCACAAATATTTTGAGCACATTATAATTTAAATGGGCACTGTGCGGCCGGCGCGGCATTGTCGCGTTGAAGCACGACGAATGTCACTTGTTTGTGCTGCCATTCTGTTCTGACCCTTCCGAGGTGTGATCTAGCTGTTACCACTATCTATTTTTCCTTGCAAACTGCTGAATGTGGGGGAAGTGGTGGGTCAAGTTTGCCTGGTTTTCGGGCATTTTGCGTGGTGTGTAGAATCCTGATTGCAGTGGCAATGGGCGAGGTTCTATTGTGCTAGTAGGGTGACACCTTACTCTTTTGTTGACGGAGGCGCGTTGTGAAGTGGGTGTTAATGAGCATTGCATACATTAATACGCATGTTCGCAATTTTAGTTTGAAACTGGCCCGTTATCGTCACATTTCAGATTAATGTTATCTTGTTAAAACTAAGGGATTAAAATAGATTTTAATTTGTCGGTACCAAAAGGAAGCAAGGGACGATGGGAACCAGGGGTCGTTCAGGACCGCCTCATGATTGGTCGAATTAATTCTACACATGTTGATTCTACATGACTAAATTCTATATACCTAACTATGATCATAAAATGACAAACGGTTGAAAATAAGGACAGTCCCCCATATTAAAAGTAACTTAGGAATATCTGTGCCTACAGTCCCTATTTACTTATTTAGGGTTATGTCTTTATGACTTTATGACTCGCCATAATGTCATACATATTTTCATCCACTTGAAACTTTTTAAGCTGGTATTTCTTTGTCCGTAGAGTACTGAACGCTGCGTGTAGGTACTTTGTATAGAATTGCACATCGTTAAAATTTTCCTTTTGCGTGCCTCCAGCTAATTTTGTACTTAAAATATACAAAATATATTTAAGGAGCATTGATTTTAAATATCACAAGGAATTTAACTGAAAATACGATAAAAATATCCACAGCAAGACATATTGAAAATACTGAATATATCTTCATCAGTAAAAAGCAACTAAGTACGCCATTATGCACTCGGTCAATTGAGCTAATTAACAATTTCAAATACTTACGGCTAGAAACAGAAAAGTCAACTAAATATTTCCTGACAAATCATCATCATCACGACAGTTGTTGTTCTTCATTGCTGAAGGTAGTGTCCGTATTAAATAATGTCTTGTGACTATATTATTTGAGCATTTTTAGAAAATTGTGTTGTCTAAAGGGAGCTTCGTGAAGATACTTAATTGTAACAAATGCATGACATTATAAAAAAACATCGTTTTTCACAAGATTAATCGTGCAACTACATATCGCATACCTAGATGATCTAACAAAGTTCGTAGATTTGGAACATGGGTAAGTAGGTACCTTTAACAAAAAAATATATGAAATTTAAGTTAATACAGTTTTGATCTGAGTACGCGATATACATCCTATTATAAAAGTTAAATCGCGTTTAGAGTTTATGGTTATTTAGCATTAAACTTCAATAAAAATAATATATATAACGACGCTGGAAAGGAGAAATTGGATGAGCGACACAGTGCGTACTTTACAGGAGAAGCAAAAAACCGGCGAGATTTTCGAAAAAAAAATCATTTAAATTAATCAACAGGCCAAATCAAATAATTGAAGCATTATTTATGGACATAAATATGTTTTCTATGTGATGTTTTAATTATTTAACGTATTCAAGTGTTATTTAATGATTTACTGTCGCTTAAGCAAAATGGTCGGAAAAATTGATTCAGGTAAAATTATCTAACCAACACGTTGTGTAAGATATAAGGAAGGTAAAAAGGTCCACCCGAGACTTATATAACAAATGTATCCCGTTATAATTATCTAACTGCCGAAGTGGCTTATTTTATATTCGGGTAAAAATATATAAATTGATAAAATAGCATAAATATACCATTAAGAAAAATCCACACAATTAAAATGAGAAACCATTTTAGGCTTCATATAGTCATATTAATTACATGAGTAACATTCCGTGACTAGTAAACGAATTTACTTACACGTGAAAAAAGAAATACACTGTTTTAGGAATTTTTATAACATTATTCCAAAAAGTAGGTAAATAGTAAAAAGGGATATGTGAAGGGAATGGTTCATAAATAAATGTAGGTAAAAATGGATAAACGCCAATAAGTACTTCAGATATCATAGTCAAGTAATATTGTCTAACCGTCTTCAATTTTAAATTAAGATGAAGGTAAAATTGTCCAAACGACATGAGAACATATCATACAGTCAGGTAGAAATAGCTAACCGACAAGTAAAATTTAGTTGTTACACAGCAAAAATATCCAAGTAAAATTTTACTTGTCATGACGAATAGGTAAAGTAATCTAAGATTAATTATGTTGAATTATATTTTATCTAATCTCCAATTTCCTAAAAGTTGTCGGAAACCAAGTCGTTTAGTAATAAAATATGGTCGAAAGTTCTCTAAATCACCAATGGGATAAGCGACACAAATGTTGTCAGATGGATACGAAACCTAGCTCATTCGACGCAGAAAAATTCGCCGATTCTAACGGTGTATATAACTCAATATCTTCAAAAGTGTCGCTTATCCAATTTCTCCTTTCCAGCGTCGATAATATGAATATGATACGAATATGAATTTGGTCGCTTCATAAAATAAAATAGGAACGGAATTGCAATATAAAACCTGAATTCATTTATTTACATCCCTAAAGGTTTATTGCAAGACCTACTTTGTTACTTATGTATGATAAATAATATACTGTTAATTTGAATTTAATTGTTCCGAATGAAGTTTTCTTAATGAATCACGCTAATTGGATGATTTAAGGTTCCGTAGTCAACTACGATTCCTTATAATTTTGTCAAGTCTGTTTGTCCGTGTGTCTGTCAGTCCATTCCCCCGCGGATAATCTCAATTATCGTTAGCACTAGAAATTCTATAAAGAGTGGTATAAAATACAATAAAAATAACAGACTGCAAAAGATTTCTCCAAGATCCCATCATCAGACCCCGAGAGTTTTATATTAAGTAAGATATTGGGTCATTACCTATGAAATTGGCGTTTTTGGTCATAGACTTTAGTTGATCCCTAATTTGGTCATAGACTTTAGTTGATCCCTAATTTTATTATACAGGGTGTTCGTTTCGATTTGCAATAAATTAGACAGGTTACTTGGGCCATTACTAGAAGTTGTCTGGTATATCGGCTTTTGGAAAATTCGATATTTTTTTTGTTTTCTTACATAATAAATGAAATGGTAAGTGTGAGAGAACCTTAAGAATAAAATAAAAGTTAATCTCAGGTGACTGACGGCACATGTCAAAATAAGTAACATTAGTATGTAATAAAGGTTGCAATGCAAACATGTGTATGTTCAGTGATTAAACTTATTTTTTTAATAACTCAATAACGGTATGAGTTAAAACACTAGTTTCTTAGAGAAATTAATTATATTTGACCTCAATAAGCTTCGCTTAAAGTTATAGCATATGAAGAAAAACACGCTGTATAAAGAGTAATTAAGATATAATTTTTGTTCTCAACAGTGCAAAGGTTTTTTCACAATAATAATTGTTTTTTTTTCTTAAGTAATATTCAAAAATAAGCTTTGAAAACAACTCTTGCCATAATACATGCTGCCGGTTCATATGTTTGGAATTGGTATAAATGTATGATAGTACCTTGTTAAATGAAATAGAGCTTTACAAAATACCTACGCCTTAGAAGCGTCTAATATTACTGACAAAATTTGGTTATTTTGATTTTAACATCAAACAATTTTTACACAATATTCATTGTATGGAAAATAGACTTTTTACAAAAATCTTCATACGAAACGCCAATCAAATCCATACAAATCTAAATATTAGGTCAATGACCTAATATTTAGGTCAATGACCTAATATTTAGATTTTTACAAGAGATCCATTTGGCATCGACGGCGGAACACTCGACGCTCGACGCATGACTGTCTTGGCCTATTTTCGTAATTGTATCAAACATTACACACCACAGCAATCATGTTAATTAACAGTGTATCGCGTCCTCTACAACTTTAGACATGCTAGGCATGCCTGCTTACTTACTAGGCCTGCCACTTAATGTATCAATAACGACACGTAATTACCTACGTCAATTTTCAGCCATATGTTAGCATTAAATTATTGGTAGCACACGGTGTATTTCACATGCAATAGATAGATAAAAACAAGCTTAAATAGGTACCTCCTACTCGTATCTTTGTCACGCGTTCTTATAATAAGGTGAATAAAGTTAATTTACACAGTTCGCAGTCTCTAGAACAGTCCTGATTTATTATCAGGGTTCCGTATTAAACAAGGAACCCTTATTGTAACGTCATGTCCGTCTGTCTGTCCGCAGTATAGCTCAGTGGCCGTTAGTACTAGAAATTTGCAATTTAGTACATATATTAATCCGCAGGCCGTGTGGTGACGGTAGTAAGAACACATTATTTTCTCACTACCCCAACTCTTCTCGTGGGTGTCATAAGAGCCGACTAAGGAATTGAAGTGTCACTGGCTTTTCTTGATAGTAGATTGATGATGAGCATCAACATCATAGATAGTGGACGCGTTACTGATGTGAACGCTAATCCGCTTGCCCAGCGTGGCGATTATGGGCATTTACCTCCTAATGCGTCCAAACGCATAGTTAATAGGAGGCTTACGTCTAGCAGTGGACTGAGATAGGCTGATGATTTATACATAATATTAATCAAGCCGACAAAGATTATGATTGAATTTGAATTTGAGAGTAAAGTGGTGACAGTTTTTTTTTTATATTTTGCTGTAATCCTGTAGTGTGGGGTATCGTTGAATATCTAAGTATATTAAAAATAATTAACAGTATATAATAAACTGAGATAGGCTGATGATTTATACATGATATTAATCAAGCCGACAAAGATTATGATTGAATTTGAATTTGAGAGTAAAGTGGTGACAGTTTTTTTTTAATATTTTGCTGTAATCCTGTAGTGTGGGGTATCGTTGAATATCTAAGTATTTTAAAAATAATAAACAGTCTGCCGCATCTATATGTTTTACCTTGATCGTATTTAACACTGGAAGTACTCGGTTTTTATGAAGGTTTGTGATATCAAAAAATATTTATAACTACATCGCAAGTTTGCGTAAAATAAAATGTATATCGTAAGGCGGATTTTAACTAGCCATACTTACTACTTATGCATACTTACGCAGCCAGATAGGCGCAATGTACGTTACGTACTGTACATGTACATGTACCTTCGGTAAGGCGGTGTCAGATAAAAGTCGGCGAGTGTCCGAGGTATAAATAAATATATTCATTAGGCGACACCCACGCTGTATCGTGGCACTAAATCGTACGTGTATCGCCCCTGTCCCGGCGCTACAACTCGGCGCGGCCACTTCCAAGTGGCTGGAAAAAAAAATATGGGACCTGCCTTCTTATCCTTTACTAATATGAATGGGAAAGGTTTTTGTGCGCACTTTTGATTAACTTTGTAGAATAGGTTTAGGTATGTACTTCAAATTATCAATAGCGATTATTTCAAAGTTCAATTAGTTCAAACTTCAAAGACTCTAAGCCTTTAGACTACAGTCTTAAAGACTACTACGAACACTACAAAGAGTTCTAAATTCGTTTGAGAATTTTTTTTTATTGGATAATCCGTTTTATTCAACGATCCAGTATTACGACATTACCAATAAGACTTAATTTATCGCATTGTTTGACATTATTCTGATAGTGCTCGTTGAATTTGTAAAGTTTTGATGATATTTTATCTGGCATTATTTCGAAATATTTTAGACATCGTCTAATTTTATAAATCGTATATTTTTTGCATAAATTAAGAACATTGATGAATGATGATCCTACTGGTAATATTTTCTTAGTTTGAACTTAATATCTAATGACATTTTATTTACCATATTATTATCTGTATTTTGCAAATTATAATATAAATTACACTTGTTAATTTATAATATATACATGTTATAAAATAAATAATCTATGTGTGTATCAACTAATATTTGAAAATTCAATTGGTAAATTTTATGCGTATGTAATGTAGGTATGTAGATAGTTGCGAAATAATTAATTGCTAAATGTTATTCGACCGAATGACACTTAGGTATGCAAAAAGTTGGTTGGCAGTGAAATTCGGCAATAAAATTTTCATTTAAACTTTCACGATTATCACTCATATTTTACAGACAAACGGCTCTCCCTGCCTGTCTGCCTGCGACCACGGGTGTAACGTCATGCCCGAAACGTCAGGATATAATTAAACGTAAGTTTACGCGATTAAGACCCGTTTGTCTGTAAAATATGAATAAAATTTTCGGCGAAAAGGCAGGATACCTGCGTAAAGAGTGTAAAGACCGAAGAAAGGGCCTTTGGGTAGTAAAGCCTCCATAAGAGTTCGAGCCTTTAGCCTCGAAAATAGGATCGTTCCACTACATTACCGTTTTTAAGATTCGGTATAATCAGTGGACGTTATGGAAAACTATATTTACACATAGAAAATATATTTTCATTTAAGTATTCTTTTTAGGGTTCCGTAGCCAAAATGGCAAAACGGAACCCTTATAGATTCATCATGTCCGTCTGTCCGTCTGTCCGTCTGTCCGTCTGTCACAGCCGATTTACTCGGAAACTATAAATGCTACAGTAACGAAATTTGGTAAGAATATGTGTTGTATGAACCGCTACAGGATTATGTTACTAAATTGTAAAAAAAACCATTGGGGTGGGGGTCCTCCATACATGTAACTGAGGGATAGAAAAAAAAATTTTGTTGTACATAAGCGTGTGGGGTATTAATAGAAAGGTCTTTGAAAATGATATGAAGGTTTATACATCTCATTTTTATTTAAGCAAATCGTTTTCGAGATATCAGCTCTAAAATGTGAAAAATGTGTCCCCCCCCCCCCTCTATTTTTTAAACTACGCTATATAAAATTCCAAAAAAAATATATGTTATGCACATTAATATACTCTATCAACGATTTTTGGTTTGATTAAATTATCTCCTATAGTTTTTGAGGTAGGTTGATTTAACTGTATTTTTTTAATAATTAATTGATAATGGTACGGAACCCTTCGCGCGCGAGTCCGACTCGCACTTGGCCGGTTTTTATGAGATAATTTCAAAAAAATAATAAACAATGATTTTAATTAACACAGGGTGTAAGTCTAATACGGGCGAAGATTTTAAAGGGGGTTAGGTTAGAAAATCAGAAGTACATTTAGATAACTTTTACTTAGCAGTAAATTATCCGGACGAAATAATTCGGCGCACGATGTAGAGCAACACACTCAAGTTAAACGCTCGCTCGTTGACAGCTAATTTCAAAAGCAGATGACATAACGGCCATATCATTATGAACAAATCATTCTACGTCCGTTGTTGCTCTGAAAATCTTTGAAAAAATCTGTGGTGTCATAATTTAGTGTAACTTAAAAAAAGCTCGCAATCTAGGAGAACACTAACGAATACCATGCCTCGCTTAATTTATCGCCCGTATTAGATTTACACACGGAATAATTACAATAAAACAAAATTATTCATTCTAGGTACATATCTACGGTCAAAACTAGCTAGGGAGATTCTAGTATTTTCAAACATGGCTAGTTAACTAGCTAAGTACCCTAAAATTTTATTATTTCCTCACATGAAATGGAAACATCTTGCTTCAAGTAGGTGCCAGTATGTTTACTTGGACGTAAAGGTTTTTTCATTATTTTATCCGTATTGTGTAAGTAAATGTGAGATAATTTTCACCTCAATAAAATATTTTCTTGTACGCAGATATCTATCAATTTAGTTGTGCATTTGATTTGAACAACCTACTTACAGTCGAAGACAAAATAAGGTGTACACAAAAATGTTTAAAATTATGTCCCAGTGCACTCTAATTCTGTGTAATAAGAACGTCGTAACATATTTATGAGCGGATTGTTTCGATACTTATTTTTGCACTTGACTGTACAACATTATTTTGAATTGAACACAATTTAATTTAATTTAACGAATTTTGGCTTATTCAAAACTAATTGGCATAGAATACTAACAGATATACTTAGGTCCAAAATATTTGTTTCTGTTAAACCAAAATAGTGTATGCGATACATAAAAAAATATGTTTTATTTGGTTTCACATGTTCCGATGTTTGCCTGTCGGTGATAAAATTTTGTGAATTGAATTTATTCCTTCTCGATTACCATTTCTGGGCATTTTCGCGAGAAGAGATCAAAAAAAATTTTTTTTTAAGGTAGGTAAATTTAATGTTTTTCCTACTCAGAATAACGAGTTTTTTCAATCTAGGAGAAAAAAGTACAAGAAAAAAATGGTCCCACATTTTTCATACATTTTACTTGCTCTCCACTTTGTAACCGCTGTACAAAGTGTTTGAAAAACGGTTACGTAATAGAAACAAAAAGTTGGGACACTTTTTTTCTTCTAGTAGGATCGAAAGAGCTCGTGTTTCTGAGCAGGAAAAACATAAAATTTACCTGTTTCAGAAAAATAAGTTTTTGGATCTCTTCTCGGAAAAATGCCCTTCTAATAAGTTAAGTTAGATAAAATACTTTAGATTTTATTGGTTGTTTGACGATAAAATTCCTAAGTAAGTATTAATATTTGATATGCTTGGGTATTCGTGCTCTGCTACAGCGAATAATAATTTATTTTTCATCACACTTGCTGTCTAAGCGCGCCATTGCTTGAATGCGTAGCGGGAGTAATAGAAAAGTGAAATTGCCTAGGGAGTAATAGAAATATCAGTACGTCATAAAATATTATTTTTTGTTAAAATTGATTTTTTTGTCGGCAAGAGTAATGAAAAACATTGTGTACATTACGGTCGGTAAGCGGAATACTAACTCGAGTCATTAAAAGCCTTCTTCTAACACTCTCGTTAGTGATTCCGTACTTTCCTCCCTTGATGCACAATGTACCTACTATAAAACCACCATTACTACACGTATTATGTTGATAAAATTGAATGCATGCATGTCGCGGAGCCGCCTAAAAATTAGCCTTCATTCATAAAATATTTTTTTGAGATTCAACTCATAATTGCTACTTGATGATCAACGTACCTAATTAAAACATTTTGTCATTAATTTCCCCTTTGTGATTAAAATGATAGGTAATTTTTTTTGCAATAGGTAGGTACTACAGCGGGTGAGTGTTTATGGTATTATTAGTCTCTATCGGTACTTCTGATACAATGCAAAATTGTGGTTAATTATGAAATGGCGCGGATTTGTAGCACAGAAATGATCAAAAGGCCTCAGTTCTGTAATTACGAAGTCGATTTCCTGTAATTAAATAAATCCCTTCAGGTCTTGACAACAGGTTGCGATGAATAGGTACCACATGACGTTTTACTTTGTGATTTTAAATATATCACATATGGCTATAATGGGAATTTTCACCCTGGCTTTTTAATCTTGTAGATTTCAGAAATTATCTTGGAATCTTAATAGTTATTTCACGTTCTCATATTTTTTATTTTAATTATGTTAGTTAAAAAGCGCCATGGTATCAATATAACATTATCGACCTCGATGAAAATACCGTGCTCGGCATCAGTTAGTTCTCACTCAACTCATTAATAATTTTCGACTAAATAGTTTGTTAAGCCTTGACTGAAGTAAAATTTAGATTTACGAACTTACTCTTCAAATTAATTAATATAAAATCGACTTTACCACGTACCGCGTTCATTAGAACGGATGTTAAGCATGGTTAACTAGAGTCGCTTCTAATTAAGAAGCAAAGTATTAACGCTATATCTGTCTCTTAATACAGTTAATATATATTGCGTGCTGAAGCGAGATAGGCATACATTAACACCTTCGCTAAAGAGAACTGGTAAAAGATCACCTGTGCTCACTACCGTAATTCTACCGGCGGCAGTAATGCACCTGTCCCTTTCATGCGATTCAAGCCTAAGCCGAACCAAACGAGTGCGAGTAGGAGTAGTTCCATTCACTTTCGATTCCAAAACGTACAAAGTCCGACGTTATTGATGTTGTGAAATGAACCTTAATGTTACCTAGCTCATGGTTTTTATTCGACTTTAAGAGAGTGTAGAGTTTGAATTTAAAAAGTCAAGAACGGGACGGAAGGTTAAAATCGAATCAAGCGTTGCCGTAATTTTTGACGCGTTCGGAAATCGAATTAAGAGCGTTAGAGTGAGAGGTGCATGGAGGCTCGAGTCCGCGAAGGCAGTGTTGTTATTGTTTGGCGGTGATTTTTCCCGAGGCGGATGGGAGTGGGCGCGAGTGGGCGCGCCGGGCACCAAGCGCGCTCTTCAGTGTTCTGGCTGAGCTTCGAGCGAGCGCGTGCTGCAGTGAAGTGCTCGTCCATAGGTTTCGGTTCCAGTGTCGGACTGATAAGACCGGGTCTGAGTGTCGTGGTCTGGTCGCATGTTATCATGTTGATATCGGCGGGCAGCGGCCCCACGCCCGAGTTCTCCCCCGCCTCGTGCTGCGCGCCCTGGAAGATGGAGCCAGCGCCGCCCGCGCCCGCGACCATGCCACAACCCCTCAACATATCCCCCAATGGTGAGTCACTTTTTAATTAGGAACGAGATGTATTTCAGAATTTTTGGAAGAACATGTTATTTTTCTTTTAGCCACAGATGTGACTCTACCGGAACTCTATTTTTTATTTGAGAAAACGCCTGTGAAAACCGCGAACATATGGATTAACAATAAACAAATGTACCTAGTTCCACGTCAATTTTTTTAAGTTCATGCTGAATATTTTTTTACATATGATGTAATGTAATCAATCCACTAAAAATATAGAAAACCTTAAAAATGTGAATGACCTTATGTCAAGTGGATTTCAGCGTCGAAATATAGGTAATATAACTAAATATATAACTCAAAAAAGCTATGTAGGCAATAAGACACAGCTTTAAGAGGAATTCTTCAGTGTCAGATTCAGCCTGTAGTTTTCAGAACAGAACAAAGTCATGTCAATATTATAAACTAAATTAGAAGTCGTAAGGTACTAAGTAAAAGATCAAATCTTTATCAAACGGGTTACTTACGTAATATTTAATTTGATAAATACCTACTTAAATATGTTTGAGTTTCAAGTTAGGTATAATTTATAATTCTAATCCATCAAATCCATTGTTAAACAAAATGAAAATCGAACCTGTATCTTCAGTGTTGACGATTGCTGCTTTTGATATTAGGCTTTTAGCACATACGAGTAATTCATCAGTTTATATCAACTTACCAATTACCTAATACAATTATTCTAACTTCAATAAAATTTTACACCGTTTTTCATCTTCTCAAACGAAATACTTATCAGATTATGAGTCTTGTGAGATACTTACATATATATGTATTTCGCTGCAGGATTATTGGGAGGTTATAGATTACAAGGTCACGCAGATTCGCGTTTGACTTTTTTGAACCATGTTGCATTTTTTTTAATGTTTATATTTTTGGACAAGGCTGGCAACATTCAAGGGGCCAAAAATAAGGCATCACATAACAGGTAAAACAAAATTGACTAACTATTGACATAAAATAAGACACGCACGTTTACAATAAATACCTATATTGAACATATGAATATCTAAATGTAACTTAGTTCATGTACAATGTGTTGCTGTCTGATTGTATATTCTGTGTATGTGAATCAAATAAATAATTATGTGAAACCTAGGAGTTCAATAAAAAATACTAATAAAAAAATTATTTAAGCAAGGTGTCAACCCGAATTTATAAGATAGGTACTTATTTTATTTACACAAGTGGGTAGATACGTAGTGTCTCCAAAATGTTTGAAATTTTCATTCTATAAATGTATACTCGTATTGTTGCATTTTGTCTAAACCTAGGTAAAATAGCAATGGCATTATGCACCCATGCCGATGCGACGGACAATCGTATGATAGAGAAACTTGCTTTCGAGTACCTACCTACCTGAGGAACAATATATATCATAAAATGGTAAATATTCATCAGGTCTGATTATGCTAAATGATAAAAAAGTAGGCGAAAAGGTTTTTTAGCGATTCGTTTTTTATATTATTAACACTCATCAAAACTTATCAACAGGAAATAAGATACTGTTGAGGCTGTTGATATCAAAATAGTCAATAAGTACTACTGAATGAAAAGAGAAAATGTTAGACTGTGTCACAAATATTTTTTCCTAACTAGTGCGGAAAAGTAAACTTTGTGCACGCTTTGCGTGCGTAAATTTCTCTTTTTAAGGCACTTGTTATGAAAAAAGTCGTTCGATACACGTGTAAAAACTTCTTTTTAACTCGGGTGATTGTCACCCTCGTTTCACTCGGGCTTACACCCTAGTCGAAAAAAAAAATTTTGCACTTGCATCGAAATGTACTATATCTTTTCTTTAACAACCTAAAGAAAGCTCTGTCATTTCGTAACCCTAAGTCCATTTATCATGTCATACCTAACGTAAGTATATTAGTTTATATTTTTGGGTAGGTCTAACAGATCAGCGATCACTCATAACACTGATAACTAATTCAGAATAGGGCTTATACAGAATCAGTTAACCGAAAATACAAATAAATACTAGTTATTTATTCAACACAAATGAGATCTTCATTTGCAGTTTCTTTATTTACATCTTCATATCAATTTTGATTTAGTAATTTTCCTACCTAATAATTGTTCCATAAGCAGTAAACATAGATCACAAGATGCCTCATATTACCAGTCACGTGATCACTGATCACTTCACATTTTCGTCAGTCAAGAGTCTTGGCGTGCAAGGGGTAGATCGTCATTTGTCATCGCAGAGCCCGCGCCCGCGCACCCAGTTCAGCTGCCGCGATGAGTGAGCGAAAACCACTACCATCGGGACATAGTCCGCATTGTACCGGCGATCGAACTAATTAATCGGTAGATCGACTGCTAGATTGCCCGGTAGCGTTTCCGGCGGTGGTTGCTCAATATTCACCCGATATTACCTATACGTTTGAAACGTTTTGATTAACGATACTAAACAAATCGACAGCGGGCGGAATTTATGGCCGAAGAGACGTCGCTGACTATTTTATCCGATCGAAGATAATGTTCGTGATAGTCGAGAATGCAAACGCAGTAGTAGTATCTGGTATAATAGCTCAGATAACCATCTAAATGTGAATCTTAAACTTGTAAAAATGCTGAGAATTATTTTATTACTAAATTAAATAGTTAATAATTAGCGTCGATGTTGTCGAATTGAATAAAGTAGGTATACTGTCTTCCTGCCTGTGTTTTGGTTTAGGTAATATAACGGGCCGATATAGAAACCAGAATTATTATCTGTATGTTACTGCAATTGGGTCCTTGTAAACCCTTAAATGTTTACTGTTTAGGTATGTCACAGATTTGATGTTGTATTACCCATTAAAATAGATAAACGAAAAAAGCTGTTTTCTTATAGCTTAACAATGTGACGTCACACGTCACAAGATTAAAAAGATTTATTCGAGCCATTTTTTCAAAGCTGTTGTCCCACTTTTTTGTAACATAGGTAATTTAAAAAAATCTATAGACATAAAAATGGAAAAAAATAAAAATAAATAAATCATTTATTCCGAAGAAACAACCTGGCTACAATTAATATATTGCCCGCCAAACTGTGGAACAGTTTGTTGGCGGAGACATGCTCTCTTATAACTAGCCTATGAAGGGGGGGGGGGGGGGGGGGGTTAGTTTGAACTATTTCTCAGTAAGTAAGTTAGTGCAACCTTACCACACAATCAATGATAATATTGATAATATAATTGTGTGATCGTTGGTTTGGTCGAAAATGTATGGTCTAATATATAAACTAAAAAAAAATAATATGCGTTAGTTTTTAGTAAAACGTCCCACTTTGTCGTTTACCAAAGACGTGATTTCTTTGTATCTTCATATGAATAAACTGACAAAGCGGCTTTATGGCAAACGACAAAGTGGGACGTTTTACTAAACTCACTCACATATAGTTAATTACAAGAGTCAACGAAAACCTAAACTTTCGATCAACTATCTCTGTCGCTTTAATTAAAGCGTAATTGGATTGACAGAGATAAATAACCCAGTTATAACTATGCATAATCCGATATCGCGCTTGTATTAGCTTGCCTGAGTTGCCTGTGACAAGCGCTCGGGGTATTACAGTCTAGAGAAGTCTGTTTTTCACCTCAACATTTATATTGAGGCATGTTTGATCAGGTGCGCTAATAAATCTAATTAACATTTAAATGGTGATCACGCATAATAATCAGCTGGCTTGGTAAACTGTGCAATGCTGCTTAATTAGTAGACAATTGTGACCATGTTTTAATGGGGTATTAAGGCGGCTTTACATTCAGATGCTCTTTTTAAACACTTGTTCACACTGACACACAATGTTTGACGCAAGAATGCCGCTTCATTCAGTGAAAATTCGAAATTTTTGATGAAATTTTGTTTTATAATTGGATAGTTTCCTATAAAACATTATTAAATAAACCTGGTTATTATGCTGGAGGTCTTTGGTTCGAGTCCCGGTGACGGAATCTCCACGATATCCATTAGTCAAATAGTCATAGGTAGTTGTTTTCTATGTATGTAATTAAATTAAGTATATAGTTCGAAATAAAATAATAGTACATTGTGCATCAAGGGAGGTAAGTACGGAATTACTAACGAGAGTGTTAGAAGCCCGACGCCGTTAGGCGGAGGGCTTTTATGACTCGAGTTAGTATTCCGCTTACCGACCCTCGAGAGTTAATGTTTTTCATCACACTTACCGACAAAAAATAAGTTTTAAGACATAATATTATTAAATGACGTACTGACATTTCTGTTACTCCCTAGGGAGTTTCACTTTTCTATCACTCCCGCTACGCGCGCAAGCAATGGCGCGCTTAGACAGCAAGTGTGATGAAAAAATATTTACATGTTGGTATATCATCGGCTTAGTACCTAATACCTAAGACATAAGGAGGAAATGCCGACAGCATCCTCGGTACAATGCCACAAGGGCCACGAGAATTTTTTTCGACATGACAATTTTGAAAAAACTATACCATGATGTGTGCTTTTTTTTCATTAATGTACCAAAGACTAATGAAATTGCCAAATTATTTATAAAGATTTTTTCTCTCTAATTATTACAAAGATAAAGCCAGTACAAGTTTCAGTGGGGCTTGCAATGTTACACTTTGCGAAACGGTTTCGCACTCTGTGACGTCTCTTGGAATATAGGCAAATCTCCAATATCTTTATAGTGATCTAACTGAGAGACAACCCTAATTGATTTTAGAAATGTATTTATTTATTATTGGGTTTAAAGTACTGCATGTTTAAGCTGTTGTTGTATAGGTATTCATTCTACCGCAGCTACATTAATAAACCGAAATTACTCCAAATTTATTATTTTTGGTAAATCGCGTTTAAAGTTTTACGCATTACTCTTCTTACTTTAAACGAGTACTGTGCAAATAATGTGACTATTTCTTGATTGTGGAAATCTTTGTGGAAAATGGTATTATCTCAAGATCCTCAAAGTTTGAGTTACCTATTTCAGTTTATTAATGAAGGTGCGCTTTGTGTTGGAGATGACTATTTGTCCGAGTATGTTTAGGTACATGTTAGCGTAGTTCGAGTATAAATGTATTTATATATTTTATATATATATCTGTTTAATGGCATAGAAGGCAAGCCAATTAATGTCGCCCAAGGACACCTGCAACACTAGCCTTTCAGATACGGAAATACTGAGGGTGACATTTCGTGGTACTATAGGCACTTACTATATGTCTTTATAGAAATTGCAAACAATGTAAATAAACCTTGCATTCAAAATGATTAATTTCCAGTGTAAGTACGTTATTGAATGCTAACCCTAAACCATGAAAGCAATGAAATACTGCTAATTTATATTATTAATGATATTTCTTTGTACTGTTTGTTAACATTGTTCGCAACTTGTATAAAAAGCAAGCACACTTATTTTTAACCTATAAGTATACACTCGCCGTCAAATATTACCTACGATCAGGTATTAAAAAAAACTTCTAACAAGCTGGTCGCTAATTTCGTTCAGATATGGAAATCTAAATATTTTAAGGATAAAAGGAAATATTTTTATACTCGTAATAAAAAATAATTGAAATTTCCCTGTTTTTATTATCATTGAACCCACAAAGAATAGAACATTGTCGATGGAATGGTTTGTAAAGGCAAAATGTTATAGCGTTAAAATACTCAATAATGCACTTGCTTTTTTATATAAAAGGAGTTATTTGACCATAAACTTAAATTATTTATAAATATATATGTTCATATTTAAATGGTTACTAACTATTGTGTAAACGTGTCAAATATCAATTTGTAATATTAGCAGTATTATCCTTAAAAAACATACAGTATAAATACTGGTCAGGTACACCTGATTCGTATCATTTATCCATGAGTGTATTTTTACCATAATATTAAAACTTACCAAAACATCTCTAAATTGGATATGTAAATAAAACAGGGTCCTGTGGCACTTAGCAATGTCGTCTGACTTACTTAGGCACATACATGCAAAATTGTACGGGAATCGGCAACAGTTTACAAACAACATTTGATTACATTTGATTAAATAAGCGACAGAGTCTATAAGTGCCAATTAGAATGGAACCTTCAATATATGGTTACCTATGGTTGCCGCGAGTGTTCTTATTCTGGTTCGCTACAAGCTTCTATTGAGGAGCGTTTTAGCAATGCTGGTGAGGCGTGACGTAAATTTTGCGTAGCGAAAAATGTACCAACGTCAGCAGTATGCTTTGACGCTCAGCATATACGCAGACGTTTAGTAGATAATCGCGCTGTTGCTATGAGGGTATACTCCATTTCAAATTCCATGGCCTGATGCCACTTAGAAGTTTTAAGGGACATCGGGCCATGGTATTTGAAATATAGTACGAGTATACTGGTATAGAAATATGTTGTTTAATTTTACAATCGCACTAAATTAAATATCGAAACAAAACTTTCGTTTCCAAATTTCTCAAAATTTTTATTTACCATTTCGAAATGTTCACTATAGATTAGGTATTGGGAAAGTTACCTGGAAGGGTACATCATTCATGCTGGTGAAACGCCGTCAATCAATGGACGCTGCCGGCGTTGAGCTGACGTTTCGTTCATGGCGTATATAAAAGTTGCGTCGTTGCTGCACTGGCGCTAGTAGAACACAGTAGCTTTTCCATGAGTTGGAATGTAAAGGATACGTTAGGTTTTACTCGATACCTACGTAATGCATTCTATCGCTCTCGCACGGACATATTAGAGCGAGCGTGATGGCCTGCTTTACGTATCGAGAAAAACTAACGTTACCGATACTTGCAAAGTCATGGTACGGCTACAGGTGCCAAGCTCAAAACACTCAAAACTCAGAACACGCTAGTACACGCTACCACATTATTGTAACAGTAAGAGTAGTAGGAGTAGTTAAGTATGTAACTCCGTGATTGGTACTTCCGTTCTTGATATTTATGCTTTCTTTCCGACTTAGAATCTGTTGAATTAGTATAAATAAATAGGTACGTAGTCATTGGAATTAATATATGCAAAATTTATACAGTCATATTTATACCCTCGACAGTACCTAAAAACTTTTTACTTGTATTTTAAAGGTTCGTGTCAGTTTCTTTTAGTAGTCGATCTGCTTCTGCATTGATACTAAAATTGATAATAATAATTGGCACTTTGTGTAGGTATGTGTTTTTTATCCCCAGCAGAAAATAGTAAATCCTAATTCTTGCGAGTGCATGCATTGGCCGTGTGGTGACTGCAGTAAGAATACATTTGTCGATTCATGCAAGTATTGTTTAGGAAATTAAGAGAGGATATACGTTATACGTTTATAAGCTAACATGGTCATTTACACTATTATTAGACTTAAAACGCGATATTTACCATGTAAATTGAAATGATTGAGCACTTGATATTTTTAGTTGTGGCCCGTTGCGGTCTACCCTCTTTATAAACAAAAACAAAAACAAACAAACATGCGACTTAGAAAGAGGGTAGATCGCTACGGTGTGTGGGTAGACCACAAATAAAACTCGCAGTTCGTCAGTTACTCCATGAAGACGGCATCTGCAACAGGAGACAAGGTTAGTCCTGAGCTATTTAAAAAAACTGTTTTTTTTTTGTATATAACGAGAATAACGATGGACAAGATAAGTGGTTTAAAAACAGATGTAAAACCTGTTTTTTTTTTGTGATAAGGAACTACAATTTATGTACATAGATTAAATCTAACTAATCTACTTAACCTAACCTATATCTAAGATTGGCCCTTGTGGCATTGTACCGAGGATGCTGGCGGCATTTCCTCGCTGTATCGCAATACTGATGCGTTGTGCGAGGAAGTCGCCAGCTCTTCGGTCTTTAGTTACATCAACCAGACGTTTCGCGATCTCAGCAAACAATTTGCGTGCGCTGGGGCCCCAAGAACCTAAAGTGAAACCTAAACCTGTTTAATATTAAAGTAGATTTTTTTACGAACTGTAAACTTACACGGCGTTTATGCTTTAACCCTTTATAAGGCCCCAGTTACAAGCACAGATATGCTAAGTGAAAGTTAAAAACACTACCATGTTTGCAATGCACTGCGGAACACATCTACGGCAAAAAAACGAAATCATTAAGAAAAACACGCCGTCGTTGGGTCATACAAAAATCGGTTTGTGTTTGGATTTATGACTTTGAAATAAATTTGTAACCAAGCAAAAATACTGAAAGGGTATTAATGAAATTAATTAAAATCTCGCACATAGAATTTTTTGCAGGCCCAACGACGTGTGGTAATTTCATTATATGAGTTTTCAGATTGTGTTTCCATTTTTAACCGACTTCAAAAAGGAGGAGGTTTACAATTCGACGAAATCTTTTTTTTTTTTTTATGTATGTTCCCCGATTGCTCGAAGATGCGTGGACTGATTTGGAAAATTCTTTTTTTGTTTGAAAGGGTATACCTTCTAGTTGGTCCCATTGTCGTCGGGTCCAGATCTGATGATGAGATCCTGGAGAAATCGAGGGAACTCTTAAAATGTTGTAGGCACACATGACATTTTTCATATATTTTCGAAAGCCTATCAAGTATTTGCGTCTAGTAATGAACGTCTTAAGTCGGTGAGCTGATGATGGAAGGTACAACTCCTTAGAGATTAGGAGTTGGGCAATAATTCTTTAAATATAACACGTTTCATGTTTTTTGGAAGCTATTCCAGTATTTGCCTTTAGGTGGTCATAGGCTCATGTTGGTGAGCTGATGATGGAAGGTACAACTCCTTAGCGATTAGGAGTTGGGCGATAATACTTTAAATACAACATATTTCATGTTTTTTTTAAAGCTATTCGAGTATTTGCCTTTAGGTGGCCATAGGCTAATGTTGGTGAGCTGATGATGGAAGGTACAACTCCTTAACGATTAGAAGTTAGAGGATAATTCCTTAAATATAACATATTACATGTATTTTGGAAGCTATTCAAGTATTTGCCTTTAGGTGGTCATAGGCTCATGTTGGTGAGCTGATGATGGAAGGTACAACTCCTTAACGATTAGAAGTTAGAGGATAATTCTTTAAATATAACATATTACATGTATTTTGGAAGCTATTCAAGTATTTGCCTTTAGGTGGTCATAGGCTCATGTTGGTGAGCTGATGATGGAAGGTACAACTCCTTAGCGATTAGGAGTTGGGCAATAATACTTTAAATACAACAAATTTCATGTTTTTTTAAAGCTATTCGAGTATTTGCCTTTAGGTGGTCATAGGCTCATGTTGGTGAGCTGATGATGGAAGGTACAACTCCTTAACGATTAGAAGTTAGAGGATAATTCTTTAAATATAACATATTACATGTATTTTGGAAGCTATTCAAGTATTTGCCTTTAGGTGGTCACAGGTTCATGTTGGTGAGCTGATGATGGAAGGTACAACTCCTTAGCGATTAGGAGTTGGGCAATAATACTTTAAATACAACATATTTCATGTTTTTTTAAAGCTATTCGAGTATTTGCCTTTAGGCGGTCATAAGCTCATGTTGGTGAGCTGATGATGGAAGGTACAACTCCTTAGCGATTAGGAGTTGGGCAATAATTCTTTAAATACAACATATTTCATGTTTTTTTAAAGCTATTCGAGTATTTGCCTTTAGGTGGTCATAGGCTCATGTTGGTGAGCTGATGATGGAAGGTACAACTCCTTAACGATTAGAAGTTAGAGGATAATTCTTTAAATATAACATATTACATGTATTTTGGAAGCTATTCAAGTATTTGCCTTTAGGTGGTCATAGGCTCATGTTGGTGAGCTGATGATGGAAGGTACAACTCCTTAGCGATTAGGAGTTGGGCAATAATACTTTAAATACAACAAATTTCATGTTTTTTTAAAGCTATTCGAGTATTTGCCTTTAGGTGGTCATAGGCTCATGTTGGTGAGCTGATGATGGAAGGTACAACTCCTTAACGATTAGAAGTTAGAGGATAATTCTTTAAATATAACATATTACATGTATTTTGGAAGCTATTCAAGTATTTGCCTTTAGGTGGTCACAGGTTCATGTTGGTGAGCTGATGATGGAAGGTACAACTCCTTAGCGATTAGGAGTTGGGCAATAATACTTTAAATACAACATATTTCATGTTTTTTTTAAAGCTATTCGAGTATTTGCCTTTAGGCGGTCATAAGCTCATGTTGGTGAGCTGATGATGGAAGGTACAACTCCTTAGCGATTAGGAGTTGGGCAATAATTCTTTAAATACAACATATTTCATGTTTTTTTAAAGCTATTCGAGTATTTGCCTTTAGGTGGTCATAGGCTCATGTTGGTGAGCTGATGATGGAAGGTACAACTCCTTAACGATTAGGAGTTGGAGGATAATTCTCACTAAGCGGAATACTAACTCAAGTCATTAAAAGCCCCCGCCTACGGGGTCGGGCTTCTAACACTCTCGTTGGTAATACCGTACTTACCTCTCTAGATGCACAATGTACTGTTACTGAACCTATTTTATATTTATACTATACTAAAAAGCAAAAAATAAAATATTTTAAAAATAAAAATTAAACCGCCTTCAAAAATACGCTAGAACTAAAAAGTGCAAAATAATTTTGGTTCCTACCACTTAGAATTTCCTACCCAAACCTTTAAAACCTTTTACCCTATTCATTGAAATAAAATATGATTCCTAGGTACCCCACTGATCTCAGTGAAGTCGGTGCCAAGACACATAACAACAACAACTAAATAATATTACGTATACACTTCATAATATTAATAATATTTTGATTTAATTTATAATATTTTGAAGGGTATTTCTTAACCCTAAAATAATAACTAACCCTAAAATATGAGTGTGATGTAGCCTGTGGACGTATTTGTCTTGGCACCGACTTCACTGAGATCAGTGGGGTACCTAGGAATCATATTTTATTTCAATGAATAGGGTAAAAGGTTTAAAGGTTTGGGTAGGAAATTCTAAGTGGTAGGAACCAAAATTATTTTGCACTTTTTAGTTCTAGCGTATTTTTGAAGGCGGTTTAATTTTTATTTTTAAAATATTTTATACAAACAACATAACATTGACATTGACAAAACAATCATAAGGTGATCTGTACAGACTGGTGTTTGACTACATCCGGTAAATCGAATATTATTGCGGATCTTTTAGTGGGTAGGATTAATACTTATACGAATATCAATAAAAAATATAGTCTCGCCTATCACTATCTTGAATTGCAAGAGTTTTAATTGATATTGTTAGATACAGAGACGTATATATTTTTAATAATATAATAGAAACAATAACGATAGCTCGCTTCCCTTGACTGACATAGTGCATTATTTGTCTACATACTTTAGATTTAATCAACTAAAATTCAATACTGACTTAGAAAGTATGAATGAGAAAATAAAGGATGCTCGCGAGTATTAAATATATTTTAATGGTGTATTCCTGACCGTATTTGGAATCTTTAATGTTATGTAAAATTGGTCTGGATTCGGTTCTGGTTTCAGAGATAATCGAAGATTTTTCGGCGTTACTCGTAATAAAACTTCTTTTTGATTTCAAAGCAACCACAATGTGTTCTATTATTGCCACATCTTTTGTCTGACAATAAAAAATATTTTGACGAATTGTTAATTAGCAGTGTTAAAAAGTATACAAAAGGTAAAAAAAAGTTATTTTTTATTGATATTTGACATTAGGTCGCGTATTTTTTTGTTTATTAGACGATCATATTTTGACTGTTTTAGTCTATGCAGAAGATCGTCATTTATGTGTCTTATTTACAACAAAACGGTGTTTTTAAACAATCTTTGTCGGAAATAAAACCCGCTACTAATTTAATTTTACGGTGACACTAAATTAGGAATGACAAAAACAAGACTCTTTGTTTTCATACGAGTAATACATAAATACGCAAACTATCTTGTGTCTGAATGAAACGTAAATTTAAAGTTTACTATTACGGATTATCTCCGTTAATTAACAATTATAACTTTAAATGAACATGGGTAAAAAACCTAAGTAAAACATCTGTTGAACTTACGTTAGAACAAATTAAGCAGGTACTCATCTAAATGTGTGAATGCGGTGAAATTAGTAAGTCCCTTGAAGAAACTTTTTGTCAATCTTTCGGTTTTCGGTTCCAATCAGCAGGTAGGTGGGCCAATCAACTTTTCGATCGACACTATTTTGTCCCGTAACGCAGGTGACAATTTCATCAAGTTTTCTAGGAAAAATGCTTATGAATTGTACATGCTTAAGGCCCCACACAAGTTCACATCGATACATTTAGGTTCCAACTGTTTTTCATTGTAAATATGTGTACTTATAGTATTAATTGCCGTACATTTGTAAGTTCATGAAAAGCAACGCAGCAGATAGAAAATATGTCGATCGAAAAATTGATTGGCCCAGGTACGAAAAAAAAATACCAATTTCAAAATTCTCATAATTTTTATTGGAGTGATCTTACGAAAGTATATATTACGAGTATAGTTATAATTATAACTCTTATTAGTGACAGAGGCGTTTTTATTAAAACGCTCACTTTTGGTAATACCTACATGCAGATCGCTCGTTTTCTCAACAAATTAGCATTTTTGAGGCACAGTAAATTATTTTGGGTCTCGGGAACTATTAATCACAACAACATAAATACTATTCATTGTTAGCGTTTATGTGTGCGACAAATGCCTAGTGATATCAGAAATCAGATACCACCAGTTAGTAGAGTACAGGTGTTCCTCAACACAAGTTACAACGGTGAATACTGGGTGTGTTTTGGCCACGTACTATCTCCAATCCCCCGAACCAAAACCGTACACATATCCATATGTCCATTAGTGCTTCGTCATAAAGGATACATCCTTTACGCTGTTCGTCCATATGTTCATCCATCAGGTCACGATTCGTCCATGTCGCCAACGTCTAATTCTTAGTTCGATCACTACGTGGTTCGTCAAATATCTAATACGCCGTTCGTCCATATGAATTTCAAAGAAATAGACACTTTTTATACGGTTTGTAGTTCATTTTCTGGAAAGGGATAATGAGGTCAGATATCAATAAATAATGATTTTAGAGAAATGTACGAGTAAGTTTACGCGATTAAGTCCCGTTGTTATTAAAATATGAGTGATAATCGTGAAAGTTGAAATCAATATATTATGATTAAGAGATTTGAAAGAATGTCCGACATATAGATGTGCATTTGAAATAAATAATTAAATTAGGGTAAAATTACTACTTGTAATAAGTGCTTTCTTAGCTAATGACTAATATGTACAACGAACTCGATAGGAAATAAATGCATGTAATTATGAACCACATAAATTCAAACAACATCCAAACATTCTTCAAAGCGAGAACTTAAGCTAATCTCATGGGCAATTTAACACGAATCATTCGAAAATATATTTTATTATCGGACCGAGTATACGGTTTTTAACTCCGCTCATCAACATAATTCATGCGAATTTTTAAAAACAATTCCAACGAATTTTTGCTGTATGTGGGTTTGTTGCAACCATAAAGGGGGCCCGCGTGCACACTTTCGATCTCATATTAAAATTTACACGAAAGGTGGTAATTTTCCGGCTGCGCGATGACATTAATAGCGGCGAGTCTTGTCGGTAAACAGTATTTTTTGTATCAAACTGTTTCACATTCGGGCGATCCTGCAGTTCTTGCAAGCTCCCCTCGCTCAGTTTTGCATGTTTAGGTGCGTCCAGGCCGTCTGGATGTACCGCGAGTGCTTTACAAAGTTGCTTTAGATTGCGCGCACATATCGTTGCAACTTATACACGTCTCGCATTAAGCGCGCAATCTAAATGAACTTTGCGTGCGCAATCGAGGTCGGGACGCACCTTTTCCCGCGGTGTGCAGGTGCCCGTATCGCAGGCATATACCGCCATAAGTATAGTTCATCGATAGTAAAAAGTAATTGTGTAAACTTCCATCCAACAAATGTCTTAAAAGCGTCATTAAATGCTAATATATTTCAAAGCTGCGTCGCGGAGCTTATCGTATATAAAGATAGGTTAACCTGTGCACTTAAGTACTATTTCTGGTTACAAGCGCCCATCAAACATCCATCCATTGGCACTTCATTATTAGATACATAGAAAACGTGAGATAATTTATGTATTCGTAATTGTTTTTATATGCTCTGAAAACTCCTCTGTAACGCACCTATAGCTTGCAGCTTAGTTGCAAATTCATCGGGAATCAATGGATATGCTCCTCTGTAGAGTCCCAAATATTCAGTCCCAAATAATGTAATTGTTTTTATATGCTCTGAAAACTCCTCTGTAACGCACCTATAGCTTGCAGCTTAGTTGCAAATTCATTGGGAATCAATGGATATGCTCCTCTGTAGAGTCCCAAATATTCAGTCCCAAATAATGTAACTATTGAAACTAATCTATAACGTTAGGATTTATTTAATTCAAATCACTATCATAATACGTACTAGTGTGTAGTATTCTATTGACCGTGGAGCTCTTTTAAAATTACATTATACAGTGTGTGTCTTTGATAGCGACATTGCTTTTAAGTACCGATAGATTAAAGTGTTGTTAACCATTTTAGTAAAATAATATAACGATTGCCTTTATTATTTAAGAGTAATTAATTTTTATGAAAATCTCGAGCAGCAATGTAATGCAAACATTTATTTGACGTTTCTGAGAGGAAAAGCTGGTTTCGTTTTCATTTTAATTCGATCAAATCATTAAAGTAACTGCGAACTGTTGCCGACGTTAAATTATTTACTGAATTATCCACTACTAGAAAATACTACAATTTAAAACATGCGAGATTTGGACTACACTAGCACAACAAATTTACATCAACAATTCTTTCTGTGTCTTACTGTCTTAGCCAGCACATTTTGAATCGTATTATTCACTGAACTGATATCAAAAATCACTGCACATACATTATCACTTCTTAGAATTCACATTACTTAGTTCAAACATTTTTATTAAATTTATTAGGAAAGTCTGTTGATCAACAAACTTAATGTTATCTTGACACTTCAACTCAATCAATGTGAAGTTTTCAATCGGTACATAAACAAAACGATTATCTGATTCCGCCTTCTTAGTTAACACAAAATTACCTAGCGCTTAATCGTCTCTGTCGCACTTATAAGAAAGAATGACAAGACGGAAAACTAAAATACGCTACTGAGCGATAGCCATTGGCAACTTGGCTAGGCACCCTGGGCTGTTAAGTCCTTTTCTTATGAACAAGGCTCATGATTTTTGACGGACTTGTCATCGAAAAATGTCACCGACATGTAGGATGTAAATAGGTAGGTAATTAATTGTAATTGTCAGGATGTCACTAAGAGCGAGATTTCAATGAAATCATATGTCAATTGTTAGGTTTAATTTAATAGTTATTGTTATTACTGATAGATTGCGTGCCGAATTAATTTGTATGAAATTATTATATTTAAATACCTTAACTAAATATGCTAATTTCAGTTCATTAAGACTTGTACTTTCACCCCTTAAAAGGAATGTCGTTATGAAAGACACACGCTGTATAAAGCGCAAATCCTATACCATAATTCCGTTAAACAAACCAAATCAAATGACAAGCATGATCCAAACAGTCGGAATAAAGTAATAAAAACTAGTGGTCGATAAATAGGAGCAACGACTGCAGTCAACGTCGAGTCAATACATTCTAATCAGTGATTTATTGCCCCTAATCCTCAGCTCAGCACAAATAAGCTATCTTGTCGGCTTAATGTTGTATCAGCTCAGGCGTGAACTCCCGCGCACCACTAAGTGGTCCTTCCAGTTTCCACTCGAAATATTTTAATAAGACCTCACTGCTCACGCATCCAAATAAAGACACACACACGAACGTAGCCCGATACTACATTAAAACATCGAGCGTTCGATTCGAACTCACTTTATTTATAATAGTAGCGACACTAAGGATCTACATTTTTGCTCTAAACGGTGTTAATTTATTGACCGTGGGCAGATAATATCACTTTTTTTTCTTCCATTATTAAAGCGATTACACGAGAAATTATACGTCGATGTCCAGTTCTCGGCGCTCGATCATAATGGGTACAAGTTCAATATGCACTTTAAATCGACAGCTTAAAAGTGGTATTGGCTTATAACACGTGGTATGGTTTGATAATACTTTCGTCGACAGAATGGTCTTGTAGACTCGCTAATAAAAAGTGTAAAGTTATGGACAAGTTATGCCACTTGCATTCATTTCGATGCTTAACCTGATAAACAAATTATGGTGTATTAAGTTAATAGCTTAATTTATAATTGAATATTTTACGACGCAATCGTATATAGCCACGCTGTTATCACCTGATTTTACATAATTATCTGAAGTTTTTGAAGACAAATTAGGCAAGATTGGAGGCGTTGCTCCGCCAAATTGGCCAACCAAAATAAAGTTCCAGTGCCCATTACGCTAATTAGGCGAAGTTGCTTGAAAAGCAACTCCATTCCATTATTTTATTTCAGATAAATTAAAACCCATATATGGGTAAGTTTAAAAAAAAGTGGTAATTATTATTTTAGCTAGGAATAAAATCAAAACAAATCAAGCTTAATTATGTAAATAATTAAGTATATTCAAGGGTTTAAGTGGGCGGGTTTTAATTTTGCTGTCGTTTTTTTAAATTTTACAAATTTGTACTTTTTTATATTTTTTAACCGACTTCAAAAAGGAGGAGGTTTACAATTCGACGAAATCTTTTTTTTTTTTATGTATGTTCCCCGATTGCTCGAAGATGCGTGGACTGATTTGGAAAATTCTTTTTTTGTTTGAAAGGGTATACCTTCTAGTTGGTCCCATTGTCGTCGGGTCCAGATCTAATGATGAGATCCTGGAGAAATCGAGGGAACTCTTAAAATGTTGTAGGCACACATGACATTTTTCATATATTTTCGAAAGCCTATCAAGTATTTGCGTCTAGTAATGAACGTCTTAAGTCGGTGAGCTGATGATGGAAGGTACAACTCCTTAGAGATTAGGAGTTGGGCAATAATTCTTTAAATATAACACGTTTCATGTTTTTTGGAAGCTATTCCAGTATTTGCCTTTAGGTGGTCATAGGCTCATGTTGGTGAGCTGATGATGGAAGGTACAACTCCTTAGCGATTAGGAGTTGGGCGATAATACTTTAAATACAACATATTTCATGTTTTTTAAAAGCTATTCGAGTATTTGCCTTTAGGTGGCCATAGGCTAATGTTGGTGAGCTGATGATGGAAGGTACAACTCCTTAACGATTAGAAGTTAGAGGATAATTCCTTAAATATAACATATTACATGTATTTTGGAAGCTATTCAAGTATTTGCCTTTAGGTGGTCATAGGCTCATGTTGGTGAGCTGATGATGGAAGGTACAACTCCTTAACGATTAGAAGTTAGAGGATAATTCTTTAAATATAACATATTACATGTATTTTGGAAGCTATTCAAGTATTTGCCTTTAGGTGGTCATAGGCTCATGTTGGTGAGCTGATGATGGAAGGTACAACTCCTTAGCGATTAGGAGTTGGGCAATAATACTTTAAATACAACAAATTTCATGTTTTTTTAAAGCTATTCGAGTATTTGCCTTTAGGTGGTCATAGGCTCATGTTGGTGAGCTGATGATGGAAGGTACAACTCCTTAACGATTAGAAGTTAGAGGATAATTCTTTAAATATAACATATTACATGTATTTTGGAAGCTATTCAAGTATTTGCCTTTAGGTGGTCACAGGTTCATGTTGGTGAGCTGATGATGGAAGGTACAACTCCTTAGCGATTAGGAGTTGGGCAATAATACTTTAAATACAACATATTTCATGTTTTTTTAAAGCTATTCGAGTATTTGCCTTTAGGCGGTCATAAGCTCATGTTGGTGAGCTGATGATGGAAGGTACAACTCCTTAGCGATTAGGAGTTGGGCAATAATTCTTTAAATACAACATATTTCATGTTTTTTTAAAGCTATTCGAGTATTTGCCTTTAGGTGGTCATAGGCTCATGTTGGTGAGCTGATGATGGAAGGTACAACTCCTTAACGATTAGGAGTTGGAGGATAATTCTCACTAAGCGGAATACTAACTCAAGTCATTAAAAGCCCCCGCCTACGGGGTCGGGCTTCTAACACTCTCGTTGGTAATACCGTACTTACCTCTCTAGATGCACAATGTACTGTTACTGAACCTATTTTATATTTATACTATACTAAAAAGCAAAAAATAAAATATTTTAAAAATAAAAATTAAACCGCCTTCAAAAATACGCTAGAACTAAAAAGTGCAAAATAATTTTGGTTCCTACCACTTAGAATTTCCTACCCAAACCTTTAAACCTTTTACCCTATTCATTGAAATAAAATATGATTCCTAGGTACCCCACTGATCTCAGTGAAGTCGGTGCCAAGACACATAACAACAACAACTAAATAATATTACGTATACACTTCATAATATTAATAATATTTTGATTTAATTTATAATATTTTGAAGGGTATTTCTTAACCCTAAAATAATAACTAACCCTAAAATATGAGTGTGATGTAGCCTGTGGACGTATTTGTCTTGGCACCGACTTCACTGAGATCAGTGGGGTACCTAGGAATCATATTTTATTTCAATGAATAGGGTAAAAGGTTTAAAGGTTTGGGTAGGAAATTCTAAGTGGTAGGAACCAAAATTATTTTGCACTTTTTAGTTCTAGCGTATTTTTGAAGGCGGTTTAATTTTTATTTTTAAAATATTTTATTTCTACTCAGAATCACAAGCTCTTTCGATCCTGAAAGAAATAAAAAAAATGTCCCATAAAAATTTCAGTGAGTTACTATTTTTTATACACTTTCTTCAACCGTAGCTCAGTGGAAGACAAAAATGTATGGAATTTTTGGGACACCTTTTTCTGCGAATAAGCATCGAAAGAGCTTGCAATTCTCAGTAGAAAAAATATAGTAAAATACAAATTTGGAAAAAATTAAAAAAACGATAGCAAAATAAAAATCCACCCAAATATACTCCTTACTTAGAATAACGACACAGAAGCAGAACCACGATCAAGCTTACTACGCTTATAAATATAACACGTTAACATTCACTGACCCTTTTTTTCATTTTCTACAAAGTCACCTTTGAAACAATGCTTCATAATAAAATGATTGGGGCGATTGTAATAAAATTAAAGGGCTAAAGTGTTGAAGCTTGTCATCATGGAATTATGAGAGAGCTTTCTTATGCAGAGAATGCACACGAATGAATGTCTAAAGCGACACTGGCATACGGAATACTAAGTTAAACGACATTTATCGTGCTAATATGAATCATATAGGAAGAAATTAAAGTACAATTTATAAAAAAATACAAATATCTCGTTCACAAATTCGAGTAGGTAGGTGTTTTAGGTTGACTCTGAACCTTATAGCGTTAAAATAGAGGCTGGCCGCCGAGATCTAATTTTGTACAAACATAAATGTTGTTAACATATTTTTTTGGAGTAGATTAGCAGCATCTGTATAATATTTTTCCATAGTAGAAAGAACAAGAAAACTTTTATCACGTATACGATTCCATCCAATATGACACATAAGACGTTTCGGGCTTAGTTTGAATCGCTCGAAGGCTTTACCTGGCCACTGCATTAGCGACGAGTAAACCGTCTATTGTCGCGTAATGACGTGGATAATGACTGAGCAATGTAATCCGTGATCATAGAATTACCTTCCCCGAGGCGCCAGCATTACGGTAACAGGAAAAAAAATAAATGCGTTTCAAACGAGACCCGGCCACGGTATCTGTGGGGTAATTTTCTGTATGACTCAATTATGCTAGGTATTAATATTGTTTTGATTTATACTAATGCATCGTATTAATCATGATCACACAAAGGATTATTTACATGTAATTCGTGTATGTTATAATTATGTTATAACTTATTTATACAATATTTGAATTTGCTTTAAATTTTAGTTATATTATTCTGTTCCTGTTATTTTATAATATGATAGGCCCGCTTTTACACTTATGTGTCTATATAATATAGCAACAACGTTAAACGACAACCTACGAAATCCTAAATATTATGAAGTCGTGTACGCAAAAAATGAATAATATAATATGATCTTGTAAGTTGTAATAAAAAGATGCAAGTCTGATTTCTAAAGATGCGTTTAAACCAAAAGAGCATTCGCTGTTCTAGCGCCCGTTCTAAGAAATCAACCAATCACTTTTTGTGTACCGATCGAATTTCGTAGAGTGGGAGGTTAGAACAGCGAATGCTCTTTTAGTTTAACCGCACCTTAATGCGATCTCCGAATCAAAGCACCAGGTTGCCAGGCAAAGGTCATTGCGCATGCGACGAACGAAGCAGTGAAATTCCCGCCTAATTGAAACCTGTCGAATTCGATTCGATAGATCAATACGGCAAACTCCCTAAAATGTGATTAAACGGTTAAACTCGCGTATTTTTGGCCATTACGCGCCAGATTTTTCGGAGAGCCCGGGTGGCTTATGATGGTCCCGTCTTGTCTATTTATCGTGCTACGCGTCACTTTCGCACTCGCATACTTGTTAGAACGTGACGGCAACTACGATAAACGACTAAACACTGGACCATCATAAGCCTACTGGTCTCCATTATCAAGCACGGATCGTATTAATGCCCGCCGCGCGACTTAGTTCCTAATTCACAATAGTCGTCAGAATTGTGTGTAACGGTTTTCTTTTTTATTATTTTCAGTAGCGGTATCCCCATCATCGTCGGGCGGCACCGGCGGCTCCGGCACCCCCCTCTACCCGCCGTCGCACCCCCTCTCGTCACTGCTGTCTCAGCAGCGCCTTCTAGAACTGTCGCGCTTTGGCCTGCGGCACTACGACATCGCGCACCATGTCCTGTCACAGCAAGGTGCTGTTACCAAGCTGCTTGGTAAGCAAGTTCTTGGTCTGGCGGATGTAGCTAAGGTGACAATCGTAAAGTGTTAAGGTGCGTTTAAACCAAAAGAGCATTCGCTGTTCTAGCGCCCGTTCTACGAAATCAACCAATCACGTTTTGTGTACCGATCGAATTTCGTAGAGTGAGAGGTTAGAACAGCGAATGCTCTTTTAGTTTGAACGCACCTTTAGGAAATTGCACGGAGGAACTGAACTATAAGGTCTTTTAGAATTTTAATGTTCCGGCAAGGTAGAAGATAACTTTTCATATAAATTATTAACGTTTCGTAAAATCTATCTATTCTGTGCGTATGTCCGCGGATGATCTAATAATCGTTTAGCACTAGAAAGCTGAAAAAACTTGTGTTTGCTGTCGTTTCGAGTGACGTTATAATTTTACGATTGTTATCTTGGCAACTCCTCAAGATGGAACTTTTGGGTGAAATGTATTAGTCTACTTCGATTTGGGATTTGCTTTTATTTTATACTTACCTACGCGTTATCAAATACATACATAACTGTATATTGTACAACTAACTGGTTTTGGTTAATTTAAATTGCTTGCTTATATGACCAAAGACTAAGGTACCTATCTACATATTTTTACGACTTAAATTAGGTTATTGTTTTCCAGCAAAAAGTGCTAGAAGTACTCAACTAATTATAAAGTTTCCAAACTAGCTTTTGCGCAGCTTTTAGAATGTCTAACAGATTTATTTATACGATCAACTACTCCTATTATTCCTATTAACTATTGCTACTCATCTTTGCATCGTCTCAAAATGAAATAACTGTCAGGAAAAAAGGGTCTACCGTTCAACTTTAATATTTTCTTATTTATTTCTCAAGTTCCTAAAATCACACATATTTTAAGTATGCCATTTCATTGGTTATCAGTGTTAGTTCAATAATTAACAGAAATCGAACAAAAGGACGTCATTTCACAGCAACCATATGACTTCAGAGATGACAAACTGATAAAAAATAATTCAATAACTTTAATATTGGTTCCTTAAGGTATGCCCAGATTTTCGTAGTTACCAGTATTAAATACATAATCATTTTCAAAAAATCATGTCCATATTATTGCAAACAGTCCCTGTGCTTATTAGGAAACCTAAGATCAACTGTGGCGAGTTTTATCGCATAGTCGTAATGTGTGTGCATAGCTCTACATCTACAACTGCGAGCAATAGTATACTAAACTTGTTAAATGTTGTACTTAACGGGGTTAAATATTATGACATGAATGGCTGGTCGAGGAAAACGACCGGCGTAAATTTAAAACCATATTATTATTGCCGATCATGGTTATTGTATGAAAACGGGTGCTTAATAAAAGGGCATAATTCAAGGTTGTAATTCCTTCGTCATTAAAGGTTACTATATATTATATATAGGTATGTCTACCTATCAAAATACGCATCACGCATTTGATTTTTGTTCTAATGTAGACATTTGTATACTAGTGAAAAGAGACATCTCATTCTGTCAAGTTCATTTTATTGAGACCTTTAAAATACTACACTTAGAACTTACTGTTAGAAGAAATTTTGAGAATATTACAATATGTGCATTTATCATAATAAATTATTGAGATTTATTCTTCTTCTTCTACTTCTACTCTTGTCGGTGGAGTAAACGCCATTCCGTTCGTTGTCCTTCCAATGTTTTGAGCTCCTGATACGACACTACATTTATTTTCTCCTTCACTTGGTCCAAAAATGCTCGCCTTGGTCTCCCTCGGCCCCTCTTTCCTTCCACTTTTCCTTCAATTACAGTTTTAATATAATTGTCATGTCGTAACAGGTGCTCCAACATAATTCCTCGTCTATTATATATTCAATCGTCTTCATTAGAGATCTCTTCTCCTAGTTCTACATTGAGATTGATAATAATGATAATATCAAACGCAACCACATAGTACATGTTAGGTGGAAAACACATTTATGGGAACTATATTAAGTTATATAGATATACTTAGTTCTGTGTACGGGCACTGGACCTATCTATACCTACAATATCAGAAGTCATAATTCGATGCTGCTTATTTTATTATAGGTGCAGTACTTAACAATATACAATACAAGTACGGTACTAATTTAACTTATTCTTAGTGGACATGCGTACCGCATACCTCCATTGTCGACTGGTTGATAAAAAACCTGCGTTAGGCTTTTACTTCCTATTACGATTATGACATGAAATATTTTACGGGTGAACGACACGTAACGCTTCAGTTACCTGCCGTATGGAACTAGTGAATGTGCATGTTGACAATCATTGTAGGTATTTGTATCATATTGCGTGCACAAACACAATGTTGGAAATCCGGACCGAAGGACCGGACATTTTGACGTGGCAGGAAGGAAAATAAAATTAAAGTTCCTATTTTAAAAACTGTAAAATTGTATTTTACTTTTAATTTTAAATGTTTGGCCACCTTGTACGACATGACAATTTCATCACAAATCTAATAGAAGGGCAGATAGAAGCAAGGAGGGGAAGGGGAAGGCCGCGAAGGGCGTATGTAGACCAACTGAAGGAAAAGGCGCAGGTCAGGTCGTACAAGGAGGTAAAGGAATTGACGGACGAGAGAGAGAGATGGCGATTACTCCACCGACAAGGGCACAGCCCTTAAATAAGATGATGATGATTTTAAAAACTAACGGAAGCCAATAGGTATCAGTAGCTAAAAATAAGTAAAAATAAGTAGCATTAGCTACTGTTATCTATTGGTTTTTCTTTCATAGAAAATCAATTTAGTTTTCTATCATTCTTATATTGATGAACAGTCGAATTGGCAACAGAGCATAAAGACATTTATGTAGGTACAAGAATACAAAATAATAGTCGAAAAGTTTTACTCATTTCCTTGTTCCCTGTAATAATAGTATTGTAAATATTGTTATTTTTCGGCTCGATTGTTATGTCTATTGTTAGTAAAGTAGTTGTAGTGACTAGGCACCTGCTGCTATTTACAAATGCCCTAATTGATCATTCATAAACAGTACTTATTTAATAAGCTTTGTTGCTAACTATACTGAAGTTCTGGTATTCTGTACTAGTCAATCATTTGATTAAACAGAAACATAGATAGTTGTTCTATTGCACCTCTGTAATGTTCTATCTATAACTAATTTTCATCGGTAAATACAGGACAAGCACGGTAATTAATAAGCGAAGTTCTGCCTTCTGGCATCAAATTCCACTACAATTAGCGCATGTATTTAAAAAGAGGTGGTCGGCATCGCCATCTACGCATCGATTTATGCAACCACACCTTAAGCCTCCGGCCCGTTATAGCCCGCAACTAAGTTATTTGCAATAATTATCCGCCCGCCTAGAGTGATCAATAGTGATCCGACAATCGGTGGCATACATTGGCGTCAGTGGAGCCGACATGGAAGGTTCTATGATTGAATAAGTAACGATTACTTTGTTTGTTTAGGGATAGAAGTGGCAAGGCATTGGGACAAGAAATTTTTGCATAGTTAATTTATTAAAATTGTATTCCTTAACACGAGAAAGGAGACTTTATTTGTGTCGCTCTGATGATAAGTCAAATATGAAACTGGTTCCACATTATCTATATTTACGAATAAATTCAAAGATGATAATAGTAACTATTATTTCTCTGTCTCTTCTATCTAGGCGTTAGAATTTCTCAATACCTATGCTAACATTACGCCGCCGTAGACGCGGCATTATTTGAAATATTTGAAATTTATTTATTTAGTCGTCACAAAGTAGTAATACTTAGGTGCACTTTAATAATCACTACATAGTTTAAAATAAAGTCCCTTTTTCTGTCCCTATGTCCCTTTGTACGCTTAAATCTTTAAAACTACACAACGGATTTTGATGAGCATTTTTTTAATAGGTAGAGTAATTCAAGAGGAAGGTTTTTATGTAGGTATAGTACCAGTGCGAAGCCGGGGCGGGTCGCTAGTTTATTATAATATAATGTTCGTAATATGCTATGTACAGTCAGGGGAATAAAAATACATACAATTTTAGACCTTATACTCCAGGCATAAGTAAAAAATTGTACCTATACATATTTTTGCCCTTGACTAAGTTGGACAACTCAACCAATATAAACCCTAGGCTACTCTAGAACCATGTCATAATGACAAGTAGCAACACATTTCATACAATCTTATTTATGTGTAGCGTCATTTCGACATAGTTCTTCAGTGACTTAGGGTGCCAATTTGTGGACTATACCTACTTACGGAAAAAATTTAAAAAAATACCTCTCGTAAAATAGTTTTTTTTTTATTCTGATTTATTAAGTCCAAATATTTTATACTCAAAGAAACTATTTTAGTACTACTATTGAATAGTGAAGGTTTGGTCTCTAAACCTTTCCCCCGGATGAACGGGATAATCTCGAAAAACTGTCTAACTGGACGAGAACATGCATCGGGGCTCGTATAGTTCTGTCATATATATTTAGTCTAACCACATTTTTCTTTAGTCGAAATTATAAGTCTGCGTGTGACGATGTTCCTTATGTTTTGCATTATTAATTTTAGTAGTTCATCAAATTGATTACTTAGGTACCTAAAAAATGATTCCTGAATATTCAGACTAAGATAAGGCTTTTATAAATACTTAGACACAATTATTTAAAATATGCTTTTTCATACAGACTTTGATTTCTAATCCCACACCCTTTGGCAACCTGAAATGATCTACCATAATCGTAAGTCCATAACTACGACTAGCACGACTTTTCGTTCGTTAGGTTTTACTCGATACGTACTGCATTCTATCGCGCTACTACTGACATATTGCAGTGAGCGCGACGGCCTGCTTTACGTATCGAGTAAAACCTAACGTTACCGATATTTGCAAAGTCATGGTTACTCTCCATTCTGTCCAACCCTTTCAAAGGCTCATTGTTGACGCAAGGCACTATCAAGTTTTTCACTTTGTTTCGCAGCTCTCATAGAAATAAATGATAAATTTACATATTTACCAACACTAAGCACTCAGAAAATGCAAAAATAACAAAACCAAAAGCTGTTGATGCGATAAGAACAACCGATTATTAAATAAATATAAACGATATGAAAACATTTATGACAAGTCCGCAATTTGTCGACAGAGAGCGCTGGGGCTGTGGTTTGCTGTGCTCTAATAACACGGTTGCAGTAAAAATCTCAATCGCTATTAATCAACGATAAGGCATCGCCGGAGCCTGCCGCGACGAAAGCTGCCATTGACGAAAGCTTAGATCCTAATCGATTCATAAAACTTGCTGCGTGTTAATTATAAGCCACTGGGTTGCGTCCGCGCCGCCACCGCTCTTCTGCCCGCGGGCCGCCCAATCCGTCGCGATCCCACTTCTGATGTGAGAACTATCTTATCGGCGATTCCCTGTAGCAATTATAGTATATTTGACTGTTGTGTTTATCATTCTATTGCTGCTTATACGTGTACTGCCATGATGTATTTAAATAGTAACAGTTTTGCATTCGGGCTTAGCCTATCCAATCTTACGACGCCAAGTATAAATAAATAAATATCTTGGAACATCTTACACAAATCGACATAGTCCCACGGTAAGCTCAATTAAGGTTTGTGTTGTGGGTACCAGGCGACGATATACATAATAGATAAATACATATAGATACTTAAAAACATAGACAGCCATGGCCAAGCAACAAATATTTGTGATAAATAAATACACAAATAATGCCCTCGCCGTGATTTCAACCCGGAACCTCCAGCTTCGTAGGCAGGGTAGTGACCCAGTACTATATAGTAATACCACTATAAAGTAAGGTCACTTTCAACTAGGCTATGAAGGCTGGCAAAGTATGAACTCATATTAATATTGTCAGCAATATCATTCTATTATCTCACTTGTATTAATTTTTTCACAAATTTATTTATTGTGTATTAATTTAATACTTTTACACGTTGCATGTCAAGTCAACAGAACCATGCATGTCGCTTAACTACATACAAACCGTCTTTCGTCGTTTCGTTCAATTAGATTTAAATTGAAGGCTAATTGTTAATACCTTGCAGGCAAAGAATGCAAGAGCAGCATACAATTAAAACCCAATCATTGTGTATGTGCAGTGCTACTAGTAATTTCGATGCTCGTGCACAAAGCGGAGTGGTTAATTTGTGTTCTATAATGCCATGTTTGACTGCAAACGAAGCGTGGTCACCACAACGCTGTGCTTGCGCTAGTGAGCAGTCTTTTTAATTTGATGCATTTGATCTGCACGGTCTGTTATTAGACCACATGCTCACACTGTTTGCTAAAGAATCGCAAGGAAACCTTGGCGTTAAGATGGCTAGAGACAAAACAATATTATAACGTATTATATAGAAGTGTGCGCGTCTGTATAGGTAGACAGTATATGTAAGTTACATAGATTGACGTGCACATTTTTACGTAGTAATGGTATGGTGATATTGTGGTCGCATACTCGTAATCATTCGACATTTCTTCGATATCGATAGTATACCAAAAATCATAATTCTCTTTACCTTCCATGGATATTGGACTATCCAATTTTAATCACTATTTCGAACCGGATCAGTTGAAGGGAAAATAATCTCGCGGGTTAAATGTGTCGTCCAGAATATTGGTTAGATAAAAATAGAACTTATTCAAGTACCAACTGTGTCTATTATCAACAAGGATCGGACAAACGCCCGACATTTTGAAAAAATAACCCTGTTCCGTACAGTAGAGACTCAACCATACGGAACAGGGTTATGTTTTCAAAATGACGGGCGTTTGTCCGATCCTTGATTATCAACATAACATTTTGTTATCAAAACGCTAACACTAACTACTTAAAATCTATGAAATACCTAACAAAAAATCGTCTAACATTCAAGAAATGAAACTAAGCAACATTAAAGTGCTTAACTTAAATGATGGTTACGTTACCTACATTCGAAGTGTCGTGTCAATCAATTTTCGCCTGTGGTGGTTTCGTAACGTCACGTGTCTGTTCCCACGGAAGCCTGGCCTACGTTCCGCCCAGGGCCGTCATGTCCATCCACTTAAGTATTTAACATACGTGAAGCCTTAGCTCAAAACTATCTAGCCCAAACATTTTCTAAGCTGACGGCATGAAAATGGGCACGCATAAATTACTCTAGGTGGTTGATTCTGAATACAAAATTTCCGTTTGGAAACAATTTACTTTACATATATTTTATTTGTAAGTTACTAAATCCAAAAGAGCGTCCCAGTTAATTGAGAAGGAAGTTAACGTATTATTATGCCAGTTCAATAAATGCCTTAATAATTCAGATTTCGCTTTGTTGAATAGATGACGTAGGCATTAGAATACGAAAGCCGAAATCACGATTGAAGTAATTTCATATTAAACCAGTCATTTTATTTGAAGTAAATTTGGTAGGAAGCTAATGATACCTACTCAGAAAGATTGTCCGCGGATCGCCGCAGCGAGTAATGAAGCCATATTTAGGCTTTGGTCCTATAATCAAAATTGAATTAGGTACCGGGGTTGACATTCTTACTGTGTGGACAAAGCCTTTTATTTTTCTGCTCCAATTCTCAACGTCAATTTGAATTTTTAATGTCTCCACTGTTCGTGGAATATTATTTTTAGATAAAAACGCTTCCTTAGATCTATCAATTACTTTAATAGTACGGCGAATGCAGGTTGTTAAGCATTTATTGTTTGACATACGTGGTCATCTAGTAGTTATTTACAGATCTATAATAATGCAAAGTCGACTGGAGAATTCTTTATATTCTAGTCATTGTAACGTACTTAACCTCCGTTTAAAAGCAATATTGAACTTTACGACTGTTGTAAATTTGCATACTTATTAGGTACTTAGGTCTTAGGCGACATAGTTAAATAAAGACTTATTACCCTTTGGACATTGATTTTGACGACGGACAGCTGACGACTAGATAAAGATTAAAGGTGTGATAAGTGTTGAAATCTATTAACCTTTACCGTTATACCTATATAAATCTGTCTCGTAAACATAATGACCACTGCAATACTGGTACTGTAGTTTTATTAGGTATGACACCTTATTAGGTGTTACCTATATATTGGTAGGTACATAACGTTGCTTATCATGAACAACGCTGTATTCCAAAATACAGGGTGATTACGGCGTCGTGATCCCAACTGTGAAAAATGTGTTAAGATGGTCTTTCTGAACAATGTTTCACATGGGACCTATATGACCAAACGTACTTTTTTACGACTATTTACGTTCGAGTTCATTAATATGTATACATTTCTCCATACCAATTTCTAGCAAATGTGTTTAATTAATTTTTCTCAAACTTGCTACGGAATGTTGATGTTACTTACTTTAAATTGAACCCGGAAATACTATGTTTCCGGTTTCATATGCTAAGATGATATGTAAAGAGATTTCATGTATTTATTTCACACCTAGGACTACAAACAAACTGTCTTTTGTTTTGAAACGTCAAATTATGACACTAGGTTTTGACATTCAGCCAAAGAAAAAAAATAACCTTAGAACTAATGTCTATACCACCAGTTAAAAGGATACCTCAAACAGATAAAAAAAAAAGTTTGGCGCGAATGTTTTACGATACTGTACTATGGTTTATTTACAAATGAAATAGTATGGTTCGGCGAAATCAGTTCGTTTTATTTCATGGCAAGTTTGAGAAAAGCACTATACAAATCTCGGCGAGAAACAGGGTTACAGGCCGCGTATTCCTATCTGGCCTCAGTTCCTTCGGCCAGATATATCTACTTGACCTGTAACCCTTCGTTTCCCGTCCTCTATAGTAATGTACTAATTAAACGAGACTGGAAGTTATGAACATTTCCGCACCGGTCGGTATGAAATCAGTAATTTTGTGATATTCATATTTGTTCCATGGGAAACCTTAATATTATTCACAAAGAGACTTAAAATTAATCACCCTGTAGTACGCGCCTGCAATTGGAATTCTAGTGCTTCATTGTTACAATTCAAATTCAAAGTACCTAGGCCATATTATTAAATTAAAGAACAGTTATAAAATTGTACATAGAGTAAAAATACATCGTTACAAAAATGTAAAAATCCTTCGGTGTAACTTTAACAAGCAATCAATTACGAACCGTTAATGCTTGATGTTTGGTAGATGGAATGGAACAAAACGAGACTTGCATGCAACAGAAACTGCTTTAAACTAACACAGATAATCTGATCTTATAAATATCTTGCTTAGGATGTTGCGTAAAATAGAGCATCAATCTATATAAATCCATACGATTCTAAGGGTGCGGCTCCACTGACGTGGAGCGGAGCGGAGCTGTGGCAGCTCGGCCAATGAGAACGCATCACAGTGTTTCGAATTCAGAATTCGGAGAATGTAATTGGTAAATTTTGCACAGCTCCGCGTCAGTGGAGCCGCACCCTAATAACTAATAATACCTACGTATGTGTTAGGGTGTAATTATTACAATACTCTACTTCTTTTCTAGGTATATAAATAAAAAAAATACTTGTACTTTCTGCAAAAAGTTATAGGTAACATACGCGTTCGAATCTTTGAACAGCTGTTTTTCAATCCCCACATGTAATAATAATATCTATTAGGTATTTTAAATTATCGCTATCCTTTTCTCAAGTTATGAAAAAAAAGTAGGGCTAGTAGTCTGTCAGAAAAATTGTAGCCCTGGGGCCCGTTTCTCGAAAGCTTGTAACTTGTAATACAAGTGGAATTCTCTTTTTGACACTATTAATATTAGATAAGGACTTCCGCTTGTATTACAAGTTACAAGCTTTCGAGAAATAGGCCCCTATTCCTATTAGTTTTAATACTTATAATTGACATGAGATTGAGAAATCGGTTCCAAACGAAAATAGTCGTCGTCAAGTTTAAGCGTAATGCAAGTTCAGTAAGTCAATGTACTTACGCAAAGTATATAATTATTATCTAATGATTTTTTTATTCTATTAACGTGAGCGAGAACGACTCGGCCACTTCGCTGAAATGTTTTGATCTATTAGCGTCGTGACGCGGCGAAATGCGCTAGCGCCGGCTAAGGAGCCACTTTATAATACAAATTTAATTACCTCGATTCGGGCCCTTTCTGTCACTCACAATCTTCTTGTCCTTTATGGGGCACCGTGTAATGACTTCGGGCGCCCATAAACGACTCTTGTGTGGAAATTTATTAAGCGTTTTGGGAGTGTATTGTGCCCTTTAAGACTCTCTCCTTACCGGTTCGGTGATGATTAATTGTTCGTCTTTGTACGGCAAAAAAGGCCTTTAAGTCGATAATAACTACGGAGTTTTGTTTTGACACCTCGTTAATATGTTGTTTTATGGGCCGTAAGTACGCATACGCAATGATACCCATTAAGCAGTAATATGGTTTCAATTATTACACAAGAAGTACACGTAGTATACTAATTGGTAAGTAGTAAAAACTACGATTTTCATACCGAAACGTCGGTAAACGTGGGAATTCATCTGGAACCTGCCATTCCGCACAGCAGGGTGCAGAAAAGAAAGCTGGACACGCATTTTACTTTTATAACTCGTGAGATTATGACCATTATTTAAGCTTTAGCATTAAATATTAATTTTTTAGCAATCTAATCTTGTCGCCGTTGTAGTTTTAGAACTTTTAATCAAGCTTTTTAATTACATGCACCTTTAAATTTGGAATTCTTGCATGTGTGTACTTACATATTTACTAATATTTTTCCCTATAACCAAATACAATTTATAGGTATATATACTTACAAACTACAAACACATTGTAAAAGCCACTCTAAAAAGATAACCTCATTATATTAAGTATATTATTGATTATTGGAAATTCATATTAGGTAAGTAGGAAGTAGTTATGTAGTGGTTTTTTTCTTCTTAAACTTGGACGAAATTGTGCGACATTATTTTTTGTAGGTAATACCTATTTAAAAAGTTTACACTATTGTAACGATTGTTTTTAGTAAGTACCTAGACTATAAAATTATTCTTTCTCATCACAATTTTACCAAAAACTTCTTATGCCATTAATTACCGTTCCACTGCAATCATTCACATTATTATACTCGCACCTCATTTCACGATCTTTCTAAATTCTTTTACATGATAACTTAATACTCACTTACTAGTGCGAGTACGTACTATTATTATAGTAGGTAATTATGATAAGCGCAAGATCGACACACGCGCACGCATTTCACGTAAATAATACACATTTAGCAACAGTTTCAGGGCTGTATTCCAAACGTGTTAAGTGATATAGCTACTTTATTACGTGTGTGGTTATATTATAAAGCCTCGTCCGTCAGCTGATAAGATTGTTTCAAGTCATTTTAAGAATATTTACTCTATCTGAACAACTATTGATTATAAACTTATAAAGATGTAAAAAGAATAATATTTAATGCACAATTTTAAGATCTTCAGAGATGAGTATACCCCCTGCTCGTAAAACTGGACTGACCGAGTTATAGTTTTATCTATTTATCGTGCTACGCGTCACTTTCGCACTTACATACGAAACAGCGACGACGACAAACGATTAGACGCAGTGCCATCATAAGCCTACAGAATAAATTGTTATAACACCATTATGCTACTCTTTAGGTAGGTAGGTATACTATAGTGCTCTGCAGAATTATTCCTGAGAGCTGTCATTTCCTTTGCACTTTGAACACATTTATTTTAAACAATTTCAGTATTATTTCTTTACTATGGCAAAAATTGTTCGTTGCCGCCGCGATTTGAGCTCTACTTTTCACTTACGATCAGGTGGAGTGGAGCCAGTTTATTGTGCCAATCTAAAAAAAAAAATACTTAGTATATTGCGAATTGAACTATAATTTTCAATGTAAATAAACAATATAATATATTTTTGTAACTTCAACAGATAGACATTATATTAAATACGAATTTGGACTTATTCGAATGCAGTGTACCTGAGTGTGAGACAGACCTACAGTTCGATATTACAAGTGAAATTGTTAGCGATATCGCAATCAACTTCGCACCATTGGAATATAGGTCCCGGTACCTCACACAATTCTCTGTCTAGGCAGCGCGTAATTGCCCTCCGTCATGCGATTATGTTCCTGGCCGATTTAATTATCGCGAAATGATCAGTGTGCCGGCCTCTCGCAATTTACCTATCAATCAACGCAGGTTGTTGGCTGCGGGTGGCGATGGCTTTCAGTCCCTGTACTTCTATCGCTATTGAAGGCAAGCGAGAATGTGGCTCAGAGAACCGGGGCCATTTATTTAAGTTGAACATTTACTTAAGTAGGTATTTTTTTGTTTTGCTTATCTAAGTCACCAGAATCATATAGCGCCCATTCTGAAGAAAAAAATGACAAAATAGTTTGCCATACCAATCTTTAAAGATTTCTTATAGCAGTGCCATAAAGGTAATTATAAAAAATATCCATATTTTTTTAATAAAATGAAATGATTATCTTTTCTTAATATTTTAATTAAGAATGATGCACCAGTTAATAGAGTTAAAAACATAAGAACCATACCACTAGACCAACGATTGCTATAGGCAGGTTAGTAATCCTCTAACGCTAATGGGATACTATAGCCCACAATACGGGGTTGGTGAAAGGTCTTACAGACAGACTAGCGGCTCTTGTCAGAAAGCAACGTAAACGTGAGCTATTATAATGTAGTTGTGTAGCATTAATAATCAATCAATATTAAACTTGCAGTGGTTAGACCACGATTACTCGGATTCATGAATAGAAAAATATCAACGGAGTTGACACGGACCAGAGAGTCAAGCCTACGAAAAGTCAAGTGTTTAAGATCTAACAGACAGAAAATATTTCGGATTGCTCTCGTCACCAGATATTCCTGGCTAGGCTGGCTTCTATTGAAGAAATTATTTCTTCACGGGAATAGATAGCAAAGTAGGTAATGTTTATTTATTGTTTCAATGTCAATTTGTTTGCAAGATTATTTGTAGTTTTTTTTTTCAGTGGCTTAGATTAGTATCTCTTGAAGTAATGTTAAATGTAAATTGTTAAGGTTTCTTAGCAAGTTAACAAGAAAAACTAACTGTAGCCAATTAAATAATTACCTAAATCGTTTCAAATTGTGATCTACATAATAACGAAGTAATGCATAATATTAAAAGCTGTTCTAAATCTTGATTAAAATAATTACTCCACGTATTTTTCCGTATTTACTTATTCATCACACGCGATTTTAATAATTTATTTATTCCATAATAGCACCATTACGCTACCCGTCGTCCACTTACAGAAGATTTCAATTGGCCTGTGTATTTGTGTAGGTATATGTATATTATGCGACTTGCATGTACTCGTATAACATGCTGGCATACGGTTCGTATTCTATAAACAATATGGTTACGCATATAAGTAAATGTAATTGCATCAACGCACGCACTTATGGTGTTAACTTGGCGCGTGGTTTCTTGCTCGTTCCCATTTTTGGTCGTAAGCTTTAGTTTTATCAAGACATAAAGACCCGTATGAATATATCGTGAATGGCGTTGACAAAAATGTGAATATAAATAATGCGATGAATAATTCAGCGTGTATCGGTATGGACGGCGATGCGAGGCGAAGGCGCGTAGTAAAAACGCAGCGCAAACGCCCGCCCGGCCGGAATGCCTCGCCAGCGTTTTTACCTAATTGTCCTGGAGCACGCACTCATCCATTATCTACATGATTTAGGCGTTGTAATTTTTTGCCTAGCCTTCGCATCATATCACAATCGTTGTCCCCTGAATTTTGAACGGGCGAAACAATTGAATTTTCTAAATCTAATATCACAAAATCAGTTTTTCGACACCTTAACAGGATGAAATATTTTTCATGTATAACGTTAACGTATTATCGAGTGTTAATATCACACCAGCACATTTCTTTTTGTACATCGCGCGAGGCATTTAAAAAGAGCTTAATTAATTCATTAATCGCATTGTATTCAATTTGTTAAGATGCAGTTGAAGTCCATATTTGGTTAAAAAGGTTTGTTCAGTATTAATGATTGAAAATGGTTTGGTTTTTGAAATTAACTTACGTTATTGATTTAATTGTAAATTTCACTAGTTATCGGCTACTTCTGCAGCATATTATGGTGATTATTCCTAATTGGTAATTTTTCTCAACTGTAATATGGGAAAATTGGGAACTTTACCGAGAACAATACATACCCACAAAAAGTAAATACAAATGTTGTATGTAACTATAACTAAGTTTTTATTTTAGGAAATAGGTAGTTTTCTAGAACGATTAAGTTTATAATTGATCTCTCTGTACAAAGGGCAATAAACCCAGAAGTAAGATAAAAATTCACATGCTATTGCCTCGATGTCAATGATTCTGTAATTAATATTAATTTGATGGATACTTGTTATTCTCCAGCGTCGCCGCCGTGCTCGATTACCCATGTTTTTAACAACTGACGACCACCTTCCTTTTGAACATAACAGCGCAGATATGGAAGTCACTGATAAACTGAATTTCAACCCGTATCCCTTGGGGATATGGCTGCTTCCTAAAGCACTGATTCGTGTTGTAATTGAGTAGGAATGGTCGCACTGCTCGGAGCTGCGTTGCCTCACGTATGGCGCTCAAAGCAATTGCCTCTATCAGCACCGTGTTGCAATTTTCGGTATTTTCATTTGAGCAACGCTGGTTTATTTTCCGCCTATCGAGTGCAGGTGACGGTGTTCAATGAATCGATTAAATGCCGCCGTTTAATTATAATCTCCATTCGAAATCAGAATTGCTTTAAAATCAATAGCAGTCATGCAAGCGAGCTGTTGGTATTTTGATGGGAGCAATAACAATAACATTTAAGTGTATTAGTCTGTTTTTATTTGCAAATAATGTTGTAAGTTATGTATTACAGCTATCTGCTCCAGCATTAGGGATTTACAATTAAGAACAGAAGACTCAGAAGTGTCCTATGATATTACTTAACGGTTATTGCGGGATTGTTGTCCATTTAACTTGCTTCGACACAATCTATACCTAACTAGTTATCTACATACTTATAATATGAACAAGGATCGGACAAATGCTCCTGTCATTTTGAAAACATAACACTGTTCCATGGTAGATACTTCCTTATCGTATAATGTTAACATATTTTATTAATTTAACATATTTATTTGAGAAGATATTCTTTTAATAACACTGTCACAATCACAAGGAGTATCTATGTAGGGGGTTCCAACTCTTTCTTATATTTTTATTGTACACACATTGTTATTTGTATTATACTTGTATTGTACACACCCTGATTTTTCCAAACCAAACTTACTTAATATGCGCGATATAATTCGTTTTATTTCATGAATAACTATCGCGGTAACCGAAATAAATATTATACACGGAATAGATCAACATTCAATAGAAACATTTTTATATTGTATATTTGTTCCAAATTCACAATCATGGTATGTACAAGTAAGAAGGAATTGAGATCTCTTAAATAGATACTTTGTGATAGTGTTTTTGTGTTTTTTTTTTTTTTTCATAATAAGGTAGACGTTTGACCACGATCATACCTGCTGGTAAGTGATAATGCAGTCTACGTAACGGTGGAGACTGCATGGTTTTAAAAAATATATCTTATAAAATAAAATATGTTAACATCGTAAGATAAGGAAGTCTCTACTGTACGGAACAGGGTTATTTTTAAAAAATGGCGGGCGTTTGTCCGATCCTTGAATATGAAGTATACTAGATATTATTACTGAAAAATAAGAAAATTAGGCACTGTAATAACTATATAGGTACAATACATATATTGCATGTACAGGTTGCAATAAAAGTGTGATAATCATTTATTGGGTCCATTGACTGCCCTTTTCTGATTATGAATAAGGAAAATGTTTTTAGTATCGACATTTTTAAGGTTCCGTAGCCAAAATGGCAAAAACGTAACCTTAATTGTTTCCCCATGTCCGTCTGTCCGCAACATAGCTCAGTGGCCGTTAGTACTAGAAATCTGCAATTTGGTACAGGTATACATAATTATTAATCATGCCAACAAAGTGGTACAATAAAAACTAGAAACACATTTTTTTTTCCCAACTGGTGAAGTGGGGATGATTTTTTTAATTTGATGTAATCCTATAACGTGGGGTATCATTGAATAGGTCTCTTAAAAAGAATAAGGATCTTTAAATAATTTTTTTTTATCAAGTCAATATTTTCGGACATAATCGCGAATTTTTGATCCGTAGGTCCAAAAAATATGAAAAAAATCATGAATAGCTTAGGCTTATAGAGTACTTTAAAATAAAACATTTTCGAACGTAATCGGCCCAGCCGTTTTTGAACAACTACGGAACCCTACACTGAGCATGGGCCGACATGCTCTTGGCCGGTTTATTTTTTGTTTCGCCACATTTTTTACTGATCTACTATCGTATAGACCTTTAAATGGAACGCCAGTATTATTCTTAAAAATGATAAAATACCTGAGCACAGCCAGACTTGAAATCGAGCATCAAGCAAACGAGGCAAAAATCCAGTTAATGGCCTTATTCCGTTAATAAACGGGACACTAACATTTAAAAATATGCTCCTAAGTGTACGAGTTTCCTGTAGGTAAATTAATATCAAATTTTCTTTTAGGAACCCTCCGACCGCCTGGTCTCATCGGGGGCAGCAAGCCGAAGGTGGCCACGCCGGCAGTCGTGTCGAAGATAGAACAGTATAAGCGGGAAAATCCCACCATTTTCGCCTGGGAAATTCGAGAGCGGCTCATCTCTGAAGGTAAGATTAAGTCATAATAGTACATTTCCAAAAAAAGTTTTTGCACGTGTATGGGACGATTTTTTTCGTAACAAGTGCATCAAAAAGAGAAATTACCGCGCGCGAAGCGTTCGCAAAGTTCGTTTATGCGCACTAGTTAGGAAAAAGTTTTTTCGGTACAGGTGGTACTATATGCACTAGTGCGAGAAAAGGTTCATTTCTTGCCAGGTCGAAACTTCAGAGGGCCATTTGCTCTCAAAAATGTCGTACGAGACACGTGCGAAAACACTATGTTTAGTATGACAGCAGTTATTGTGTATAATCGGCCCTGCCATACTCACCTGCATCTAGTTATATGATCTCGTTCACTCATTCGATCCATATTATATGTTCTTTTGAATCGACCAGTATTTACTATATTTTTCGATTTAGTTATAAAAAAATAAGTAACTTTTATTGTACATATTGCGAAAGTACAAATCAAATTATTTATTAACTAAATATTTTGATTTGTACTTTTTTAATTTTTCTCCAGTAGTCACACTACTTAATACTATATAAATTATAAATATTAGATGTCATATACCAAAGAAAAACGACCAACATCACATCTAATATTTATAATTTATATAGTATTAAGTAGTGTGACTACTGGAGAAAAATTAAAAAAGTACAAATCAAAATATTTAGTTAATAAATAATTTGATTTGTACTTTCGCAATATGTTCAATAGATGGCAGCACCAGTTCTCTCTAGCTATTCTAGAAAACTGTAAAGTATTCTGAATAGGAGGTGCAGGCATGTATTGCTTACCCTCAGAGAATGGTTAAAGGCGCCTAGCCTTGTAAGGGATTGCATATACCCGAGAAATTTGACCGGTGGTTGCTAAGACCGAGTGGCCGAGGGGTACAGGCATCAGCCGCGAAAGCTGAGTACGTGGGTTCGATCCCCACCTCGGACATAGGTGATCTTGGTCGTTTTTCTTTGGTATATGACATCTAATATTTATAATTTAACTTTTATTGTGTTAAAATTATGCCACTTTAGTTATACACCGTGTTTTTATTGATTTCCGTTAAATTAAAGGGAAGCTTATTTAGGTCAAAAATGATCTATTTCTCTAAGAAACTAGTGTCTTAACTCTTACTGTTATTGAGTTATTAAAAAAATAAGTTTAATGACTGAACAAGTCGCTCATGGAATGCAAAAAAAAACTGTGTTGGAAAATTGACTATATTTTCCTGAAATATGGTTGCTTTTTCCATACTTTTAAATTTCGGAATGTGGCGGTTTTGCATTCAATAAGCGAAGTGTATTGCAACCTTTATTACATCCTAATGTTACTTATTTTGACATGTGCCGTCAGCAGCCGTCAGTCGCCCGAGATCTTATTTGTAAGGTTCTCTCACACTTAGCATTACAATTATTATGTATGAAAACGAAAAAAAAAAATCTTTTTTCGAAATTAACAAAAGCCGATATACCAGGCAACTTCTATTAATGTTCCAAGTAACCTGTCCAATTTAACGTAAATCAATAAAAACACGGTGTATAATCACAAGTTATAGTATCAACCGTTAAGTAAAATATACATAGGTACTTTGGCTACTTTGGTAACAGCGGGGTATGTTAGGCATCCGGGTGATTCTCTAAGGAGCATTTTATATAACCTTTGGAATTCGTCATGGCCGTCCCGCGATTACTACCGAAAACCGAAACGGAAGGACGAGTAGCAACAACATTGATTATGATTATACTAGACTTGATATTGGTACTAAATTACGTTTACATTAAAATAACACTCCTAGAGTCGTCTCTTGTAACGATATTTACCGAGACGACAATGACGAAATAAAAACGCCGTAAACGCCGTATAAACTCTGAGTATCCACTCATCCATGATTCCAACTGGATAAAACGGTAGAAGAAAAGATATCAACGCGCATCTACTAGACTTTATTCAATGTTGCTTAGAAATTTTTAAACTCAATCGCTTAATAGGTACTACTGCGTTAAAAATTTTGCATTTACAAATAAATTCATTATTAATATCGTCATTATCAACCGATCATGTTCATTGATAAGCATTAGCCACATTATTCGCCCCTGTGTAATTAATTTAACACAGTATAAAAATATTACTTGTATTAACAAAGTTCTGCATACATCTTCAAAGGAATTCAAATGTACCTAGGTACGTGAAAGCCAGAGTGAAATCTGTAGAGAAAGATGATGCCTGTATGCAGCAGTGGGATAAAATTGAACATAATAAGCAATTTTTTTGTACCTATTCTATTTAAGCAGATTACCTACATTGGGAAATGTATTTTTTTTTATATATTTTCATTCACGCTGATTTAATTTTATAATAATTATTATACAATTTTACACTGATACAGGCAAGTGCAAAACACAGGTGCTTGAAAATTATCAAAAATGTTAACATATTTACGAGAGGAATCACGCGATCCGAATGCTCGTTTTCCTTCTAATTCACAAAATATGACCCACTATTTTTTTACCCTCAAGGGTAAAAACATAAAGACGACCTTAATGTTAGTGACACACATCGAAATAAATATTCGATTGAGACTTTCAAACTGACCAACAGAGTACTATTTAATTCATATCGATTGATTATACCTATAAGTCATTTTAAAAATAAAATATGTGATATCATATGCCCCTAAGAGTTAAAACTGCTGACCACCTCTATCGTAAGTAACTACTAATAGTCCTGCATAACAAGATTAAATTTGGGTGAAAGTTAACTAAACCAAACTACGACAAACCACAACTATATCGGAATTAACTAAGCACACTGAAGCTAACCTGCGATTACTTGGGATAATCTCTGACTTCCCGCACGCAGAATACGATTGTTACGTCAAACGCAATGATAAGTTCTAGAAACAAATGATGATGATTTGGAACCGGCATGAAATTCCCGCGCACATTACCAGCGCCGAGAGCGATCACGCGCACCCTGCGCCTGCTTCTCTGTTCAGCACGTACTTGCGCTAATTTGTTCGTACCAACCTCTTAAATAAATTTTGCAAAGTGACATTTGGGTTGAGACTTCCTATTAAGTAAAGGAATACCTGTATCAGGAAGTCCCGCTCTTCTATAACTAAAGTCTTAAATCCATTATAGCAGAAATGATTATGGTATAAGAAGTTACATGCAAAAAATTACTAACATTGGATAAAAAGGTAAGTACTAATTATTAGTACACCAACCTCTTAAACTTATTACGCACTTTTTATATTATTGAATTTGTACCTAAATTCGGCCACATGAAGGTTGGCGAATAGTGATTTAGTAAATACTGGTATGGGAAAATGACATTCTGCGAAAAGGCACCCTCTAAAAGTTTAAGCTTCAAATGTAATACATGAATGTTAGACAGACGGGCAGATTTTACTCACCCACTTCATCAGCCTATCCCAGTCCACTGCTGGACGTAGGCCTCTCCTATTAACTATGTGTAGGTATAGACACTAGGACGTAAATGCCGATAATCGTCACGCTGGGCAAGCGGATTGGCGATCGCAGTAATGTGTCCACTATGATGACGCTGCTGCCCATCATCAATTTTCTGTCAATGAATGGTTAGTGACTCTTCAATCCCTTAGTCGACTCTTACGACATCCGCGGGAAGAATTAGGAAGGTGACAGTTGTATTCTCACTGCGGTCACCACACGGGCAGACTTAATTATTTAAAATTATTAATTTTTGTATTGGTTAGGATAATACAATAGGCTACTTGACTCATATCAAATTTAGTGCAAAAAATGATTATTTTCTGTAGTATTTATTGTAAAGATTAATATTTTTTGATTACTGTGTATTAAAAGTGTTTTATGGGTACATATTTTTTATTGATAAATTTGTTTTATTTTTTTAAATTTCGTACTCTGAAAACGGTGTCGGCCATGATGTGACGTCATAGGATCTTAAACTAACTTCATGTCGAATCTTATACGATTGAAATTCGCCATGGACATGTAGGCATGTAGCTCTGCTGTGACATTGACATAACATAAGTGACATGTCAAATGTTTGTTTTCGGTTTGAGTGACGTCACACAGATAATCTAAGCATTAACATGGCTATATAGTATCGTTTTCGCCCGGTAACGAAAGTTAAAATTTTAAGTTATAATTTTGCGGTTTTCTAGGTCGTGAAAAAAAATATTTTTTTTTCCGGTAATCAGATATGTATTGATAAATAATATAAGACAAACTTTAAAAATGGGTAAAGTAGCCTATTTGTCAGTACAGCGCGATCTTTTTAGTAGGTTTTTTGTGTAACACCGGTCGGAGATACCCTTGCGTGCGCGCCGACTACTGAGCGGGAGTCACTGGGTAGTTCTATGCGATTATTCAGTCGCAAAAATCAAGTCATTACCATTCCCAAATTATTGGCGAACTGCGTATAAATAGTGGAGTCATTTTCGATTATCTTGTAGCAGGACGCATGTTTGTCTGCTATTCTGGCATAATAGTCTCGTTTACTTTTATAAAACGGTAAACAAAGTGGTGATGGTAATGAACAAAAAAAACGCGTAACAAAATCGCATAGAAACACCGCACTGCGTTCCAATATAAGGGACCTACAGAATTAGCTTAAGCTATTAACCTGTCTTGTATTAACCTTGCCTTAGATGGCACTGGCAATGACCTCTGCCGATGAAACTGAAGGTTCCGGGTTCAAACCTGGGGAGGGTTTTCATATGTGTGTTTATCGAAAACATTTCTTCCTTGGTCACGATTGTTTTATATTCATTTATGTGTATGTATATTATATTGACAAGAGACTGGAAGCTTACCGCTTAGCTGGGTAATTTTTTGTAAGAATCTCCCATGTTATTTACTATTATTCTTTATTCAAAATAAGTATAGGTATTTGATAATCCTCTACGTAACGTGTAGGGTTTTCTAAATCCGCTGAATTTTCACTCCAGCAAATCGTTGCATGTAAACAATTTACTTTTATAAGTTTAAGGATCCCTGAATTATTAATGTTCAACAGCGCTGAAATACCTACCAAATAACTATTTGTTTACGTATTACTCACAATTAGTCTACAATATCTTTGCATTATATTTATTTCATTTCTAAAGATTAATTCAAATTTACATAATACATTATATTTTAAGAACCGTCTCGTAGGTACCTTTTCTCGCCAATATTCTGTCTCATAATTATTAAGATTACGGTATGTGATTAACCTAGCACCTCAAATTATATTTCTGTAATCAAATTCAAGTCATCATTTATTTTGGAAATGTGGGATAGCCAATTCTTATTTCATCACAGAATTAGATACCTAAAGCGAAAACCATGCAACTAAATAAAATAGAGTAAGGGCTGATTTTTCAATCCTCAGTTAAAAGTATCCGTCAGTTAAAAGTATTGCCATCCTTATCCTTATCAAAAAAGGATAGAGCTAACATTTATTTGACAGTTACTGTTATCTGGGGATCGAAAAATCAGTACTAAGTTAAATAAGACAATCTACTAAGAACTAGCTGTAAATTACGTATTTGGCAGGAAGACTAGGTACATCTGTTCTCTTCTCTATTTTAATCTCATTCATGTTGCTTAAAACCACATTACAAGATTACAGGTCACATCGCCTTAACGTAAGCAACACATAAAACCTCAGCTTACGTTGCGGTAACTATATCCATTTAAAGGATCTGTGTATTTGAGTAATGAATTCTAGTGGGTTCGTGACAACATTTTTGGGGGTCAATAAGTAAAGCCATTGAAGTGCAACCCCCAAACTGCCGAGCAGTTTCGTGAATGGCTTATTGGTAACGGATATTATGTTGGTAACGCGATACGGATCGGATTAACGCATCTATGTGCACATAGACTTCGTGGTTGCCGTCTTTACATTAGTGAACACCGGATAGTTTATAAGATCATAGTGAAAATATGTGAGCGGTTGAGTAAAAAACGTCCTCACTTGTTATAAGAACGTTTAGGCCTTTAATTTGTATAAAGGTGTAAAGCAATTCCTTCCTTATGTTAAACGGCGAAGTGGGACGTTTTTCCTAAAACACTTACATGTATTACGTTAAACGAGGCTAAAATTTTAAGATTATAATATTTGTCTTGTTCAAAAAAGGATAGGGTAAACTTGCCTTAATCGTACTCCTGCCTAAATCGTACCCCATCAATATCTTGTGAATTAAAACTGCTGAAGCGGCACAAGTTTTATAAAACTGAACAACTTGGTCGGTGTGTAACATCATTCGAGAAACAACCCCATAGTGGCACTCCATCGAAAATTATTCAATAAGTTATTAATTTCGCTGTTTTCGAGTAATAGTTAAGGTCCATTCTTAAGGATTTCAATTTTGATCGCAATTAGCTATGTAAATTATAAGTATTTTGCTTAATTCTTTACTTATTTACGCTATTAATTACGAAAAATATTATCGTCAGTTTAACAACAATTTTTTTTATACGGCAACTTTTAAATCTTAGTTATCTTATGCCTAAATCGTACTCATCACTTTGTCCTATTTCGTACCGGTACGTTTTAGGAATAATCGTTTATTTGACTGTATAAGATAAACATAACCAATGGATAATACAATACTTAGTCATGTAAAGTTATAGAAATAACTCTCTGTGTATATTAACAAAAGAAATTAAAAAAAAATAAGTAATTTTGTCAGACTCATGTTGTAGGGAGGAAACAAAATAAGAGACAATAATTTGTGTAGCTACGCAATGAAGTCTGGATCCACTGACATTGTGCTGGAATCGAGAAATTTCTCGTATAATGTTATTTTTGACAATGCCATGAAATTATGCAGTCCGACAAACAATCCATAAGGATTGAAAAAAAAAACGTTAAAATGTTAGTTTTAAATCTGAAATAAGCAAGCAAGAAAGTCAACAATATAATAAGATTAGTGGCAAAATAAATATTATTAATATCCCTGAATATCATTGGCTATAATAATGAGACTATAAATAATAATATAATCTTAATTTTCATACTAAGTTACGCCGGTACGAAATAGGGATACAGAGGTACGATTTTGGAATACATAGTCTTAAATCGTACTTTTTCCACTTTTTTTTAAATTGTGCTTATCTCAGAATATATTGAAGTTCAAAATTAATTTGTTATTTTAGTCGATTAGTAAATAAATAAAGATTCTTTTGATATCATAAACATATTAATTTCTTATTTATATATCCTGATATTTAGCACTTTCTCTTAAGGGGTACGAATTAGGCAAGTTTCCCCTACCAATTTTCCGGTTAGCATAACCTGAAATTTACTCTTTTTTATTATCTTATCTCATTGATGGGAGCACTTCGACCTATTGAAATCTTTTGTGTAATCTTTTTTAATATTACTCGTATAGTACACAAACAGCAGAGCGGCACACTTGACTGAATGTGACTCATTTAATTTATTGTAAATTAAAAATTATAGGTTTGCCTATAAAATTATAATCGGCGATGATATTATTTAGCAGTAGGTAAGTAAACCGCAGTCGTGAATCGTGTTTGTTATCTGAACATTACAATTACCATAAATAGATGTTTAATGAGTAGATAGGTATTGGAGCGTACGATGGGCGTTTCTGCTTGGAGGCCAACGAGCCAATTGCGATAATTACTCCCGCGACACCTCCGCGCTATGACATGAAACACAATTACACAACAGCCTATATGCTCACTCCTCTGATAAGCAATTTTCATTCGCATACTATCCTGTTCAAAGTTTAATGTCCCTTGTTAACTGAAGCGTCTCTTACTGGACTTCATGTTTTCTCTAGCACATCACAGAATGGCGAATAACTAGCCGAAAGCGACTTAAGTTAATTCAAATAGATACATACTTGTATCCTTTTAAATAAGTAAGAGAGTAGGGAATAAGCGTGAGTGCGTGCGATCGGCTGTGAAACGGGTTTCGCTTACAAGACCACTTCTGGTTTACGATATCACTGGGGACCGGATTAGGCGACGATAACGCTCTTGATGGGAAACACTGTGCTCAACCAACTTGTTAAATTGGTTCACAGTCATTAAATCTGCAGGGGGCGCCATAAATTGGGACCATGATCAGGTAAACATCGATTTAAAACCAACTTTATTTACAAGAGTTTTACAATATCGTATTCAAAAGAACTGTTTGCACATTCGATTTTTATGACTTCATTCACTGGAGTGCAGCAGGAAAGCAGATAATATTGAAATTGATTATTCATATATGAGAATGTTATGGACGCCGAACGGTGAAAACCATTTTAATAAAAACAGGTAGGTAGTAATTGGTATTGGTAAAGTGAAGTTATTTGAATTTGAGAAAAAATATTGCAATTTTATACGGAATCCTTGGAGAAAACAATAAATATAGATAAACGATCGGTTGAAAAATGTGAACAAGTTGTTATGAACAGAGGGCGAACAATTGTTCAGCGAGTGCTTTTATTTTCCATGTTTTTGTTCTTATCTTTGTGGTCGGCAGAGACATTATCGTCATTTGTTGAAATGTGTTTAAAATAATTGGTCAGTGCGGTGAGCAGTGCCCTTGCGTTGCTTTCCAAGCTCACGCGATCCCGGGGCCAGTTTTGCGTAAATGCTCACATATTTGCTGTAAACGTTCCAATATTTAGTCAAATGCGCCCGGTTTATGTTGAATAACAGTTCTTTTAAAATTTAGGTCAAATTTTCGACGTACTTTGGGTCCCATAATAACATTTAAGTTGTTCAATGTGCATATTAATAGAGATTTAGGTAATTAAACTTTAAGGCAACGAAACGCTGTGCTGTTAGAAATAGGTCTATCGTGTGTTGAATGATTTTTAAATAGTAGGTAGGTATTTATATATTCGTATTATCTTACCGTATTCAAAACTCTGTTATATTATTTTTACTGATTTATTAAGATGCATTCAGAACAAACGAGTATTCGCTATTCTAATCCCCTACTCTACGAAATTCGATCGTTACACGGAATTCAAAGAATTCGTTGAAATTCCAATTTAAACAAAGAATCATTTGGCTTAGACTTTTATTTCAAGCGCGCTCGCGCTTGGCTCTGCCCGTGATGTAGTTATGATTGATTCCATTATATCGGACGACGGTTTCGGTGTATCAAAGCGTGTTGACCGGGCGGACCACCTGCTGCTGCTTAGCCGTAAACTCTTATTGAATTAAGAAGGTGCACAGAATAGAAGTGACTTTATTTCATTATTTTATCTTGGTTTAACATTATTTTTGTTCCTTTGGGCCTTGGTTACTCAGATCCTACTTACTATATTTATTAGGGTGGTCCACGACATTTTTTTCTAAAAATCTTACCTCCACATAGCCTAACTTGTTCTGTTATACAATAGTAGTCTATATGTATACCAAATAGGAAGCCATTTGCTCATTATTTACTGGTCGCTCAAACGGTCAAACTTTCGCTGATCTCATATAAATCAAAAATTTACACATCACCAAAATTATAAAATTGAAGCAGCATTATGTTGAAATGAGTGGGCCTTCTTGAAAATCTATAGTTAAAGCCATGGAAATATAATATTTCATTTCATACATTTATGTACTGCCGAATTGTCGAATTTTGAGCGACCTCTAAATGATGCTCGATTACTTTAAAAATTGGTATACATTACTTTAAGGGGACATGTAGGTACAATAATAAACCCTGTGGAGCAGTAATATTAAATTTTTTTTTTGGACCACCCTAATATTTATTTACAAAAAATCTTGATAGTAATCGATGAACTTTAGTGTAGTTAGGTAATAAAAGTAAGGGTTACCTACATCATAAGTATGAATGTGACATTTACGATGAAGAGGCCTTATTTTAAGATTCCTTAGTGAATTTTAAATATTAAATTGAAATTTGGACTTGGTCTTGAACATTGCGATGATTATAATTTCACTTTGACGGAGAGTTTGCGAGTGGCCGTAGTTTTCCAATCGTGTGACTGTAAAACTGTACATGCCTATTACCTTTGAGCTACGCAAGGACTAATATACAATTCTTTTATCTGATTAAAATAAATAGGGTTATAGTAAATCAACAATTTGTAGGAAATCCATTCTAACACTGTTATAAGTCTGTGGTGTTGAATGAAATAAAATGAAAATAGAATTTCAATCAAATTTATATCATAATGGGCTGACATACAATGCAAGCTTTTGATAAGAACGCGTGCCAAGCCGTCATGCTTATGATACTAGCCAAAATTGATTAATTTCATAACTCTAGCGGCACAGTAGCTGCGCAAATATTTTTAAAATCCCTATCCCTAACAAAATTATTTCTTATACACAGAATCCTGATGAAACGGTAGTCAAAAAACTTCATAGTAGCACAGATTCCAATTTAACACCAAACTAATATTTATAAATGCCAATATATAATAGGATTCTGTTAAAAACGAGGCATCCACTTAAGACAGGCGCATTCGAGGAGCGGTTATCAAAACAGATCGGCTCATCGCAACCGTCTAAATTTTAATAAGTTGCCCACTACCGCCTTTGTTAACCGTGACGTAGCAGTTTTGGACAATGGCTTGCGCAACTTATCGACTAAATAAATCGATATCGGTTTACGAGGCGTTACGGCGCTCTAGCTACTGACCACGGTTTGATTAATTGCATTCTTGCGAGACCAGCGGCCAAGGGGTTCGATTCCCAGCTCGAGCGTTGGCGCCGATTAATTAGCGAACCGATGACGTTACTTTTACGACTCGGATGCGGAGGATTTTTGTCCGACGGTAAAAAGGTTTTCTTTTTTTTTGACGATCAATTTTATTTCTATATCAAGTTTCTCACACAAAAAATAATCCTAAAACTGGGTAAGGACAAACAAAATCGATTAAACTGGGCCCAGGCACACCGACCTCCTCATAGTGTGTCTAATGGGATGGAGTACTTTTTCACGCGCTTTTTGACATTTACTAACAAGGTCTCGCCTCGTTCGCGTCTATTGTGCTGTTTAAAAATCAAATCGATGGCCTCACAGCTTCCAATAAATCGATACATTTATTGATTTGTTACAGCTCTAAATTGGTTCCCAGCAGTGCACCGTACCAATGAGATCTACCACGCGGCTCTCTCTTTTACTTGTAGCTAGCTACCTATAAACCCTTAGGTACATACTGAACTTTGTTTATTTTTTTTTAATATGAAGTAACCTTACTCTATTACTTACATTTATTCCATAAAGACTTTACTTCATAGTAAAATGTGAAATTTATTAAAAATAAATAACAGCTTCTAGCAGGAACCATTTGAGATACTACAATGTCAATTACATTTTAATCAAATATTTCCGCGGTAGCGCGTGCGACACTTTGAAATAAAATTTCACTATCCAACTCGAAGAACGACAGTCTTAAAAAAAAATTGCTATTTATTATATCATAGTAACGTTATCTAGTCATTGCTAATTGAAATTTGTAGGAAAGCGGGTGTAGGCGTTTAGCGCAACGGTTGCTGCAAGCGCCCCCCTGCTGGCGTGGACACCTTTTTACTCGGGCCACGCCGCGGGTGCCGCTTGATTGCCTCCGATCTCATCGTTTTATGCTCCCCATAAAGCCAACAATAATTCATTTAGACGACGTGACGCCACTCACTCGTTAACTGGTGTTGTTCGGCGCGAACGTGATTCTAGGGCGGCCAGACAGTTCCGCCTTGGAAAAGATCGCGCATTTGAAACCTCTCACAGTTAATTATTCTTTACATTTCTAATCGAATCGCGTCAAACCGTAAAGAAAGCACCCATTAATCGAACGCTACCATCTTTACATAAAATCAGAATTTAATGATCTTGAATAGCCAGTTTAGTGTGTTACAATATAATCAACTTAATGACCGTGGTACTCATAAGTATTCGATTTCACGACTCATCACAAGAAAACTAATAAAACGTCAAATTCACTGTGCTTCAAAAAGATTTGAGGCTAATTAGCTCGATCGGGTTAAGCCGTCCACATATTTTCTATTTCTTTAATTTAGTTGGACGAAGCGCATCTATTTAAAAACCGGTCCAAGTAAAACAAACAAACAAATTCATTCCGAACCATTAGGCACGAGATCTGACTGTTAATGTCTCAATTTAGAAACGGGCGTAAATCTTTAAAGGCGTGACAATTACTGTTACTTCCCGGCAATACAAATAAAAAGGCTTTCCGTCAATTATCGATAAATTAACCCGATTAAACACTCCACGGCCGACGGCGCCGGACCGTCTTATCTCGGGACATGTCACGCTTTTAGGCAGGTAACACTGCGCCGCAGAAACATTTACATTTTTAAACCAATTTGCTTTTTATTAGGATTTCAAAGGAAATCCTTTCATATAACACTTACCTATTCCCAATGAATTTGAAAAGACAATCTTCAAAATAAACACATACCACCGCGTCAATCATGGCCGTCGACATTGATATTTATTAGGAGCCATCTCTTCAATAATAAACGGCAGTCGATAATGTGTACGAACATTATCTTGTTATTAGATCTGATACTTACAAAAAGTTAATGTTGTAAGAATTTAAACGCTGAACATAACTAGCTCCTTCTATTGAAAATAACAAAATAACTAAACCTTTAAATAGAAGCGGGGCCCATTGTGACTAATCATGATTAAACGACTTTAGACAAATTGCATGACCGTGACTGGGCATGTAGGCAACAGGGCTCGAGCTCAAATCATTAAAAGAACAATTATAGATATCGCATTCATTCCCGCCTGCAACCTGTTGACTCCGATAATGATCTACATCTAAACAAATACTAAATCTGACCATTCGCTGATTGTTCTATGGACGGTATTTCATATTGTTTAAGATTATTGCTAAACATATTGAATATTTTTTTATAGATTTCCTTCCAAATTAATCGCATATAAAACACACATGAATTTGACTTATCAAAGGATTGAACAACAGTCATATCAGGGGGACTCCTCAAGGTGTAGGTGCCTTATTTAAATGGTGATCGAAATAAAAAATAAATATGGCCAATTACAGATATTTTCAAAGAGTAAATGATGTAGTTAGTATACACGTAACGTAAAAAATATGCCATTATTCCGTAAAATTTAATTTAGGTAGGTAACCATAAAATGTAATAGCACTACCTATTTCAATTTCTACTCCTGTTATCTGTGGCCTATCTCACAAAACTTTACAAGCGTACAATTCTACAAAATTATATAAATTCCCATACAATAAGATGTCAATTTTGTAGATTTGTACGCTTGTAAAGTTTTGGCGTATTGGCCTCTGGTCTGTTAATGTCTATCATAATTATGTTATCATTTCCACCGTAGCCTCAAATGAGTTTGACATTTTTGTTAAGTGTAAATATCACATTTATTTTCAGTTTATGTATAGATAGTTTCAAAAGTAACCTGTAATAACGCCAAAGTACCAAAGTACGCATATTCGTGACTGAAATCATCCAGAGTAGTGTAACTAAATTATTATCGTATTATAAAGCTCTACTAAAAGCAAAGATCTTTGCAACTAGACTGTTGTATTACCTACTTTTAGCAGCACCCATGTTTCGGATTTTTCCACGTTTATTTTAATCATGCTTTAAAATATAGTAGGCAATTATCACAAAAAATGGTCAAACTGGTTACGGTAACAAGTGTAACAACCGATTCAGTTGTACTGTTCTTGATCATAAAGACTTTTTGTGAGTTAACAGAAAACTAAATCGAACTAGATTAAAAGAAGCGATGCGTTGCTGAGCTCCCACAAAACGTTAACAGATTTTCAACGGTTCGTTTTCTTTTTACAAAACGCTGCTCCCAACATAATTAAAGATCTCGGTTGGTAAGTGATGACTGGTCACCATTAGATGTATTCTCAGCCGCATCAAGCGTTTGACGTTTGAGGGCGGCGGCTGACGCGCTGGCTCACCGCGCCGATTACGGACCAAACAAATTGTGTGGAGGGCACCTCATTGTGCTTTAGACGTGTTAACAATGAGAGAAGCCTCGCAACTGATCATTACCATTATACCTACCATGTGAGGCTTTGTATTTTGAGTAAATTATAACAGCTCGCTTGTATCATCGCCGGCCGCTAACTCTCGGATCGCGCGTCATTACCAACAGTGACAGCATTAAATCCATTTGTTTCATCGGCAATCGATCATTGTATTATTATTGTTCGTGTCTAGAAGCTATCAATGTATATAATATTTAGTGGTCGGAAATCCCGGTGCAACACCAGGGGATACCCAGTAGAAAAGTTAATATGGCTATTACCTAAATTCCCGGGTTTAGTTTGAAAAAAAATATAGATCTGATTGATAGGTATACTTAAAAAGGCAGCTCAAATTGCGAACATAAACGAAATCTTTGGGCGTTTTCACAAACCGTTGTTCAAAACGACGAATAATGGAAAAAAAAAATTTTGGACACTTTTTTTCTCCTAGCAGGGATTGAAAGAGCTCGTGATCCAAAGTCGAACAATCCCAAACTTGTCTGAATTTAAAAAAAAATGTTTTGAACAACGATTTGTGAAAACGCCCCTTTACAAAAATATTGAATATGGCTACACAGATTAAATTAGAAGCAGTAATGGCACGAAATCCAGATTTGGATGACATTAGAGAATACGTAGACCAAATTTCATATTATTTGAAATTGATGAACCTGATGAAGTGTCTCTTTACAAATTTGCTCCACTGACATCCGTAGAAGTGGAAAGGACTTTTTCGGCGTACAAATGGATTTTAGATGTGAAAAGGAATCGATTGAAAATAGAGAACCTAGAGAAAATAATTATATGCTATTTTAACTTTATAGAACCTAATAAGCGATAATTCTTTCATAAAATACATATATTTACTCTAATGTGTCTGCATAGGTGTGTCAAGTCTTCATGCTTAAAAATGTTTGATTTTATGTTACATACACGAGGATGTTTAACCCGTAACCAGGTATATTTTTTCTAACTTAGTAATTGATGACCTCAGGAAGACCATTCAGTGGTTATTGGATACAATTTTTCTTTAACATTAAATTAATAAAATTTTGAGGTATCTGCGGGAGACCTCACCAAAAATGTTTAATTTAGGCTAGATATGGATATTGTTTTAATCCTGATCAAGGATTAAAATAATCGTGTATTATATGATATTTCTGTTTTTTTTTACGTTCGCAATTTCTAGAAGTGGAACCTATTGTGCCTTAGTAAAAAGCTTCTATTTTTAAAGCTAAACTCTTTTATTTAAGAATATTCATACCAAAAGGCTATTTGGTACTAAGGTTAATATTAAACAAAATTTATAACCTATCTTTTAAAATAATTGTCGAAATCGCATAATAATAAACGCTTGTATGTACATGCACTTATTTTGTTTTACAAAATATTACTAAACTTTACTGGATGTAATTTTGTGGAATCCCGTGGTATATCCATATTAGTCTAATGTTTGAGGTCATTCACCCCTTGTTGCACCGGGATATCCGACCACTGAATATTATCAATCTTCATAACAAGCATTAGACAAGTCGGTCTATTTTCAGTTACCGATAAATGCGTAATTTCCTATAACTAGTGTTGTCTAGAAAACGTTTCATCAGTGACGTGAAAAGAGCGTCCATTAAGCAATTATTTACAATTATTCTTTGTGGATGTAATTGTTCAAACTATGGATAATTTGTGACTGCAATAATGAGTAAGCGGAATAGTTTAGCTTTAAGGAAACAATTACATAAAACAAACGTTTGCATGCATATGTTATGAGTCGTCCAACGCTTGAAATTGCTTGCTTCTTAATACTAAATTGACGGATGATCGTTAATAGCAATCAACATAATAGTCATAATATAAAGCATTCAGAAGTAATTTATTGAATATCATTAAACGAAGGTATGTTTCTCGCAAGGCAATGACAGTGTTTAGCATAGACGCCTTCAGGCACATTAAACGATATACGGACGCTATCGTCACAAAACTATATTATATCTAGGCATTGATATTTAAGTTCATTACAGATAAAACAGTTGATTTGCTGCGACGTATAAAAATAACGTAGTAGGTTTCCAATAATTATTGTAAATTACGCTCGCAAGACTACTGGACGCAATTGCTCAGTAGCTGAATAACGAATTCTACGACAATTATTGCTGGTCAGGCTATGATTAAATTATGGCACTTATTCGAAGTGTTTCCTGAAAATTACATGGGATGGCTCTCGCAAGGCTGCGCGCGCACGCGATCCGAGCACGCATTAAACTGTATAATGGCCAACCGCGCCGTACTAGTCGGGAACGCCGTAAGCGGCCTAGGCCAACCACCCACTTACGGCATTTTCAATTGGCACGGCCAACCATTTTAAACGCGACCAATGACGCATCGGTTTTAACGCTCCCAGTCACTCTTTGAGCACAAATTGTAATTAACAAAGCGCTCCCTCGAACCTGCCGTCGCGTCGTTCAAGCCTGGCACGAAGACGCCGATGGCGATGTTGAATTACACCAATACTTTTTCATCTTACTTTTTTGCTTGAGATGGATTTGTGTTGTTTAAGTGTTGTCTAAGATTATTTATTAACTATGATTTAATTTTATTATCAAAACGGTATTTACAATTAGCCAAAATTATAGTGCACCACTTATTATTATCAAGGAATAAAATCGAAAAGTAGATCGTGTTTTTAGCTGATGACATGGTACATGATTTTGATATACACAATTTCAGTTCTTAACATGTTTGGCTGAAGTTTCAATTGGCAATATACATCATCACAATGCACATAGTTTTCGATCCACTTTAGTTGTATATTTTTAACGACAGTATTTTCTACTCTGCACAATGGTGAGGTGGCTAGAAAGCACGGTTTTTTTTTTGCCAATTTAAGGGTTAAATGTTAGTGATGAATGTGATGATTACTTGTCGATTATGCACTACGAATCAAACCAACATTTAAGCGTTCAAGAAATCAAATTAATCTTTAAGGGATAAATTAGGATTGAACACAGATAGCCTCAGTTTTCCGGTATTACAAATTAGCAATATTTCCACAGGCGTATGCACCAACGCGACTGCCCCGAGCGTGTCATCCATCAACAGGATACTGAGGAACCGAGCCGCGGAGCGCGCGGCGGCGGAGTTCGCGCGGGCTGCAGGCTACGGGCTGTACGCGCCGCCGGCTTACGGGGCCTTCCCTTGGGGCGGCGGCGGCGTGTGGTCCCCAGGCTCGCTGCCGCTGCCGCCTGGCGTGCCTCCGCCATCCGGACCGCATCCTGATATGCAGCAAGGCTTCTTGTCTTCTGGACGCGGGCTAATAGGTAATACATTGGTATTTTTCTGTAGAAGCTAAAAAGAGAGGGAGGCCGATCTGTTAGGACAGGTGGTCGAAAAGACGAATCCATCTGTAGCCTTCTCGCTGTCGCTGCCTAACGGTGTGCCCCCGCCGTCCGGACCGCATCCTGATATGCAGCAGGGCTTCTTGTCTTCTGGACGCGGGCTAATAGGTAATATATTGGTGTAGAAGCTAAAAAGAGGGAGACCGATCTGTTAGGACAGGTGGTCGAAAAGACGAATCCATCTGTAGCCTTCTCGCTGTCGCTGCGTAACGGCGTGCCCCCGCCGTCCGGTCCGCATCCTGATATGCAGCAGGGCTTCTTGTCTTCTGGACGCGGGCTAATAGGTAATATATTGGTATTTTTCTGTAGAAGCTAAAAAGATAGGGAGGCCTATCTGTTAGGACAGCGTGGTCGTTAAAATAAATCCATCTACCTATAGCTTTCTCGCTGCTGCTGCATACCGGCATGCCCCCGCCGTCCGGATCGCATCCTGATATGCAGCAGGGCTTCTTGTGTTCTGAACGTGGGTTAATAGGTATTATTTTAGATATTCTCAAAACTACAATTGGAGAAAATAACTTTAAATAGCTGTTATATGTAATGAAACTGTTATTCCTCATTTCCTCGACACTAATAACCTTCATTCTTTGTTACAGATGTCGATGGCGATGACTCCGGATCGCTCGATGGAGAACAACCAAAGTTTAGAAGAAACCGAACCACCTTCAGTCCAGACCAACTTGAAGAACTAGAAAAGGAATTCGAAAAATCTCATTACCCGTGTGTATCAACGAGGGAACGTCTCGCTTCCAAAACGTCACTGTCGGAGGCGCGAGTTCAGGTAACGACCGCTATAAGCTAATTCAAATTAATAAATTCCACAATCATAAACCGAGAAGCCAATTAATAATTTATAGTAATAATGTCGAGCCTGAGATATCTTAATCAAATCAGAGCTATAATTTTACATCAATTTACATTCATGAATATTTGTTCAATCAGTGAGAACAGAATACTAATCATGTTTATTTACCGTTACTGACAGGTTTGGTTTTCCAACAGACGAGCCAAGTGGAGACGCCACCAGCGCATGAATCTCCTCAAGCGCGGTGGCGGCTCGCCCGCTCACCGCCTGCCCCACTCCCCGTCCCCCTCCCGCTCCCGTTCGCGTTCTTTGTCCCCCGCCCGCGCCCCATATCACACGCCCCAGATGGGCGGCGAGAATAGTGCTTTCAAATCGCTCTCCCATCAAGATTCAGCTCTGAAAGCCTTGTCTCACCAGGCTCAGTTCGATAGCAACGCACTGAAAGCGCTGTCGCAGCATTCGTATGAGAGCGGTGCATTCAAGCCTCACCCTGGGCTGGAGAATAGCGCATTCAAAGCGCTCGTCCCACATTCAGCGGCAGCGGCGTTGCTCGCGGCGCAGTCGATACATTTAGCTCGGGGATATGAGTCCCATTCGGATACGGATGAAGAGATAAATGTACACGATGAGAGCGAAGACGAGGCTGACCGGCACAATAGCATCAGCAGGGCGCGGTCGCGCTCGCAGAGCCCCGCGCGGCCGCGCCCGCAACCTTCCAGCGACCTGCCTCTGCAACTCACTAAACACGACCGTTGATGTTTCATATCCTGTGATATAGGGTTCATATTGATGCTATCGGCAATAGGGCTATTGGTTGATTATAAAGTCACGACATGGCATGGATCAGAAAAGATAGTAAAGATTAAAGAAACTCAACAGGTAAACAAACTCGGAAAGATCGAAATGGCCACACTGGTCTTACCTGTACTATACTTATCATTCCTTGTGAAATGTACATTCCATGATAATTAAGATGTAAATATCTGTTCTAGATAGTCAATAAGTTCGAAATTAATGATATTAGCTCATAATAAGTGAATGACTGTGCACAAAAACAAATTCTGGCATTGTATTTCGCAATTGTAGATTGTAAAACACATGAATTACATTGGCATTCTATTGGGCATCTTTTTTTAATCAGATTTTTCTGGATTACATACCAAACCAGCTAATTGAATTGTAACAGCACGGTTTTAGGCAAACCAAAGTTCCTAATACATTCCTACTCGAAATGGTTGATGATAAACATTGCTTGTACTTATGTATATTGTTGTCGAAATATTGTATCTTTAATACGTTGTCTGTTGAAATTGTAGTACTTATAGTAACTGAACCTGATATTAAATTAGAAGTAAAACGTGCGTTGTTTTGTAAATACTGTAATCATTTCGAGCACTATATGTAAATTATTTATTTCCTAGATATTTAATATTTGTATATTATAGTAGCAAATGACATACTTACGTACCTATGACGATAAATAATAAAAAAGTTGAATTATGATGTTATTTTATTATTACCTCAAACACAGTCTAGCCTCTAGCTTTCGAAAATTACTCGACAATTGATCTGAAGTTATTTATACATGGTACTCAAGGGTCGTACTAGTTGATATTAAAAATAGTATATCCAGTAGTCAATATAGTAAACAGTTTTGGGATTAAGTATTAAGAAAAAACTTTTGTGGATAACAGATTACAATTTTCGATCGATTTTTTTCTATGTTTTGAACTTACGTAATGTTTTGAGAAACATGAATTAACTTGTATGATCCATTATTAGGTCGGTTGGAAAACGCGTAATGGAAGACTCACACTTACTTTCCCTGCCGAGTCCATGTGGGTAATAGATTGCAAGAAATGTATACATAGTTAAGGCCTTATTAAAAAAATCACGATCGCGTCAATTGTCTTACTTAACTAAATGAAGGGTCCACGGAAAAAACATGGCACAACTTAAAAAAAATCAGGGCAACTTTACACCTTATTCTGTTAAAATAAGGTGGTTTTTCCTTCTGTAATTTGAATTGACTAGATATGTTCTTTCCGTGGACCCTTCATATGGTTTACTCTGTTCAACAACCTTTGGCAGTAGAAAAGGCAGCAAAAAAAAAATGTAGATGCTTATTGTTGATTGCTCATAGATAATTTGAATTTGTGCCATTTTTTCACTGCTAGAAGTTGTTACACAAAACTTTGTGACGCGTAAATTATGAAGTTAAATTTTATTTAGACCGTGTGGTGACGGCAGTAAGAATACATTTACACACCACACCTCCTCCTGCGGGTGTCGTAAGCGTCGACTAAGGGATTGAAGTGTCACTGACCATTGATAAAAGATTGATGATGGGCAGCAGCGTCGTCATAGTGAACACATTACTGCGATCATACAAGCG
>JALPQI010001544.1:0-123242 GCA_025490895.1 Thaumatotibia leucotreta | reverse complement strand
TATTCTAGTATTCAGTATGGCAGTCTTTATCTGTCTTGATATAGGTACTTACGAAGCACGGTACCTATAGGGTTTAGGTACCTATAGGTATGTATTTCTCATTGTGATTTTAATGTCTTTATTTGCAGTCTGTTTAAGTTTAGTAGGCACAATAATAGACGAGGAAAATCACTATACCGTTCGTGACGTTTGACGAGCAAAAAAAATAAACAAATATGACTGACTTTCCATAGCATTTCACGTCTTTGACACATATCGTGAAACACGTTCGCAGATACTCGTATTATATTTACGTTAATACTACGTCAACAATTTTAACTAAAATGTTTATGAAGGTTTAAAGTTTTCAGTGTGGAAACACATATATATTATATTTATTTATTTATTTAATCTTTATTGCACAAAAGAAAATCTTATCGTACAAAAGGCGGACTTAATGCCACAGAGCATGGTACCCAGGACGCTGGCAGCATTTCCTCGCTGGATTGCCAAGCTAATGCGTTGCGTTTTCAGTTGGTGATAAAACGAAAATTTTGTTCTAAAAGTGATTATGAAACAATGAAAGTTTCTAGGTTTATTTAATTTTTTTGTTTTCTACTGACAAACTGCTATTGCAAAGATGGCGATTATTGTCTTGTCACTTTTTAAAAGACGTTAGAAGAGAAAAAATAAAGCGTTGCGTAAAATTAAAAATAAAACGTGTATCTTAGAACAAGGATTAAGTTTTATGCTTTTATACCGAGTGTAGTGAAGATCTCTTTTTACACTTGTTTTAGGTAAAAATGTTTTTCCTAACTAGTACGGAAAAGTAAACTTTCTCTTTTTAAGGCACTTGTTATGAAAAAAAGTCGTTCGATACACGTGTTAAAACTTGTTTTTAACTCGGGTGATTGTCGTCCTCGTTTCACTCGGGCTCCAACTTTCACCCTCGACGAAAAATTTTTTTTTGCACTTGCATCGAAATGTACTATTCTTTTGACCGATCGGCTGAACTTTACAGGACTCATTTTTCAACCAGCTTCCGTGACATTTTGTAAGCTTTTTTTTCACAGATAATAAAATTATCTTACGTTAACAGACTTGAAGATTCTCTTAATACTATGACTTGAAAGAATTATGACCAAAAAATATCTCAACAGCTATTTCGGGATATTTTCTTACACTTGACACGTTTCCAATAAGGATAACACCGAAACCCAAACAAACACTTACAAACAGATGTTGAGCTCGGCAATCGCGACATAAGCTTCCTGTCAGCTACCCGGGTCTACCCGGTAATCGACACGGGTCAGTTCACCATTATTGGACTATGTTCGACCGATGTGTGTACAGTAGGGTGTCCCGAATTTGAGCTTTTACGCGAGACCTACCAAAAGCCTCTTAATAAATTTTAGATTACGGGAAAAATAATAAAAAAAATTGACTAAATCTTTAGGGTAGGTACAACTCTCGTTTGAAGTTTTCAAATAAAACTTTTTTAATTCGGCTGCCTAAGCTGAAAATAAAAAATAAATAATTTTAATACAATATTATGTAATATGGATTTTTTTTAATTATATTTTTTATTTTCATAACAGAAGTATACTACAATTATATGTAACATATTTTGGTATATGTTTTTGATATGTTTTTGATGAAAAATAGGTAAAAATCAAATCTGCAGTAGAGCCCTAAAGATTACATTTTTTACTCGTTTCGTAATGTAATCACGATCAGATATACGAGTACCGGTACGAGCATTGCAAAAGATTTTAATGCTGTATTTCTGACCGTATTTAGACTCTTTAATGTTATATAAAATTTCCTGGATTCGGCTTGGTTTCAGAGATATACAACCTTTTTTCGAAATAAGTTTTTCGACGTAACTCGTTATGAAACTTATTTCTGATTACAATGCTACCAGAATGTGTTCTAATATTACCACACCTTTTGCCTGACCTGATAATCAAAAAATAAGAATAGACTTAACGAAACAACCTGTCACAGAAATTAAAATTAAAAATAAAACATTTTTGGTGATATTTGACATTAGGCCTACTACCGCGAAAATCGAAATTCGGAAATTTCGAGGATTTTTCTTCTGTGTCTAATGACGCCTTCGTTTGAGAGGTTCGTTGGAGGGTCATTGGAGTGAGAGAGACAAATCCTCGTAATTTACGAATTTCGATTTTCTCGGTAGGGCCGCTGGTCACATAATATCTTTTGTTTATTTTGACGTCTAAAATGCATAGTTTCACACAAAACAGAAATAATGATATCCCCCTTATTCGTTAAACGTTTACTAACTTAACAAACCGCTAATAATTGTTTGTCCCTTTCGGTCTTAACAATGTGTCCATAAGAGCAAAAGGGACAAACAATTATTTGCTGCTTGTTAAGTTAGCAAACGTTTATGAATAAGGGCGTGTGACTACACATTTTTACCACAACCATCTCTTTTCTGGCATTAATAGTACATTACTGCAGACGCCTGGAAAGATGGGCTTATCGGCTGAGTAGGTATGGACGGCCAAACGTAGTGAGGCCGGACAGTGATACGAAGCCGGTAAGCCCATTTCACGGCGAGGCATGTATAGTGCTTTTCTCAAACATGGAATGAAATAAAAAATACGACAATCAAAAAACAGAATTTAGTTGTTTAGCCTGTTCATGAAAACCGACGCCATGATTAAAAAAAATATTACTTACCGGCCTAGGCCGTTAAATTCATATGAAAATCCTTTACTATTATCTCGAGGTCATCCGCCTGCAACGTCATACTTTAAAGCCTATTATGACGAACATAATGACAATGACAACATTTCATTGCATGTTTGAAAAAAAAATATTTTACATTTAAACCAGATTAACAAAACCCTGCGCAACCATTGTAAATAATTGTACATTAGGTCCGTAATCCCGTGGCAAGCATGGATTACTCTGACGAGGGTTACAACGTTACCTTTCCAAATTGTTTAACCGATTCTGTTGGGGATATCTTAATGTACCTGTGGATTTGTTTATGTAAACAATTGTTATTTGGATTACGTTATGGAATAACAAAAAAGCGACAAAATCGAAAAAATAGGTTTTAAATGCAGGTCGAATAACAGTATAAAAATCTGTGTAGTCGACAAATTTTATAATAAAAAACCATATCTAAAGCCTTATTATAAAAGGTAGAATTAACCGACACTTCAAAATATATTAGGGCTGAGCTCTAATCAATTACGGTGAAAAGAATGCAGCGCCAAAGTTTATTTTACAAAATATGTAAATATATACTTCTTTAAGGACTGATTTTTCAATCCCCAGTTAACATTACCTGTCAAATAAATGTTAGCCCTATCCTTTATTGACTGATGGTTTTAGAAAAGGATGGTGATAATTTTAACTAACGGATAGGTTTATTGATAAATCTGCCCTAAATGTATAAACGAATTGAGCGCCTAAAATATGGCGTGCTTAGGCAATATCAAATTAACTCCACATGAGGTTGTCGCTTAATTCGTTGTTACATTATCTTGAATTTCAACATCATTTTACTAAATTTTGCTACAAACAGTGAATAAAGCGCCTAATGTGTCACTTAGAAAGTTGTTACGGAATAAATTACCCTCAAATGAGAGTATAAAATAACGAATTAAGCGAAAAAAACATTATTTATTTATAAACGTTACTAAATACAGTATTTTTTTAAAGTGTAACTATACTTTTAAACACATTTATAGTGTCACAGTGAAAACGGTAGTCTTTACTTCAAAAGTGCACTTACTACAATACTAATGCACTTCTTCAGTGCTAATTTTCTCGTTTTTACCAATTGTCGCTTGATCGCTTATTCCATAACACTGTCCATTTAATGGTTTTTTTTTCTGGTAAACATTGGAAGAATAGAACATACTTACTCCTTACTCCTTAGCCTAATTGGTAGTAACACTGCCTACGAAGCTAGAGGTTCAGGGTTAGAAACCCGGCGAGGGCATTATTTGTATATTTATTTATGACAAATATTTGTTCCTAGGTCGTGGCTGTCTATGTATTTAAGTATTTAACTACCGCCGCTTAGTTCCCACAATACAAGCCGTAATTGAGCTTAGTGTGGGACTAAGTTTTTTTTATTATTTATTTATTTATTAAGGTTTGCCAGCAGGTGCAATATTATAGAAAATAAATACACTTTACACTTGGATACAGGGATCATTTTCGAATATTCACTCAATTATAGGCAAACACAACTTGCATATATTACTTGCATTACATTTTGAGAACCTATACATTACAAAGGTGCATTCAGACCAAACGAGCATTCGCTATTCTAACCCCCTACTCTACGAAATTCAATCGCTAGGTACACAAAACGTGATTCGTTGATTTCGTAGAGTGGGGGATAGAATAGCGAATGCTCGTTTGATCTGAATGCACCTAGATTGATTTGTGTGAGATTATCCTATGATATTTAGAGTATTTCCGCACGATTATTCTGTCGCACCCGTCGAGTCATTACCATTCCCAGTTCCCACGTTAATGACAAACTATAAATAGTCGAGTCATTTTCGGTTATCTTGTAGCAGACGCATGTTTATCTGCTATTCTGTCATAATAATCGTATTTGCTTTTTAAAACGGCAAATAAAATGGTGAAGGTAATCACTACATAGTATAAAATAAAGTCACTTTTTCTGTCCCTATGTCCCTTTGTACGCTTAAATCTTTAAAACTATGCAACGGATTTTGATGAGATTTTTTTGAATAGGTAGAGTAATTCAAGGTGAAGGTTTTTATGTAGGTATAGTCGCTAGTAAACAATAAAACGCATATAAAAATCGCATGGAAACACTCATTTATTTATTCTTCTTTTTCCTCAGGAACGAGCTCGTACGACACAGTGAGACCGCTGGCGTACCAGGACGCGAAGATCTTCATGCTCTGCTTCAACGTTGCTGAACCCGAAACCCTCCACAACGCCGCTGCTAAGGTAATATAGAACTTTCTAGACAGTATCTCTATTTACTTATCTTCAAATCATAGGTAAAGCATATTCGAGCAATTCTCAAAAAAGCTTGCACATTTCGATGGCGTCTTTGATATTGATAAAAATTGGTAGGCTGGTAGAGTCAAGGATCATCATCATCATCAGCCTATGATAGTCCACTGCTGGACGTAGGCCTCTTCTATTAACTATGCGTAGGTATGTCTAGTCTATACGCTATGCGTATGTCTACATGGCGATTATGGGCAAGCGGATTGGCGATCGCAGTAATGTGTCCACTATGATAACGCTGCTCTTCTTTCAATATTTAAAATCTTTCATCAAATAATGGTCAATGACACTTAAATCGTTTAGTCAACTCTTACTACCGCAGGAGGAGTCGGGGTGGTGACAAATGTATTCTTACTGCCGTCACCACACGGCCTCAGAGTCAAGGATGCTGAGCAAGTTCCACCACATTTTCCAAAATGTCCCAAAATGTTTGTATGAAACATTCCGTTTTTGTTACCAAAAATTTATAATTTATCCAGTAACAAAAAAGGAAACTTCCACACAAACTTTCTGTGATATTTTGGAAAATGTGGTGGATCTTGCTCAGCATCATTAACTCTAGCCCACAAATTTTGATCAATATCAAAGACGTGATCCAAATGTACAAACACTACAAACTTTTTCAGAATTGTTCATTTATCGTTATTTGTTTTACATAGGAAACATTTTTGTACCCTAAAAGTACACGTTTCCTGTCGTAGATCGCGATGCACTTGACCACAATAATTAAATAAATACAATACTCGTAAATATCTTGACACATCTTACACAAATCGACCTAGTCCCACGGTAAGCTCAATTAATGCTTGTGATGTGGGTTTTAGACTACATATATAATAGATAGATACATCTAGATACTTACATACATAGACAGCCATGACCAAGGGACAAATATTTGTGATAAATAAATGCACAAATTATGCCCTCGGCAGGATTCGAACCCGGAACCTCCAGCTTCGTAGGCAGGGTCACTACCAACTAGTCTACGGAAGCTGACAAATCTTGTAATACTGATTAATGATTATAATAGTAAAAAATTAAAAAACATGTTTTTTTCGTATTTCTGACAGCAAACCCTTTTATTTGATACCCACATCATGGGATGGATTTAAAACAGCCAGCCCGCCGTCTTGGAGAGGCATATTTAGATTTGTAGTAACGTTTCTTAGCTAGTCATGTATAGTCGTCAGAACTCAGAGTCTATGTGTCTCTTGTGTGCAAAATTTCATCCTAATCGACGACCAATATTTATATTACCTACACGGAAAAGTACAAACGATACTTATCAGCTTGTTATGGCACTGGTCTCACCGCGGGTTCCGCTTGTAATACAAGCGGAAGTCCTTACCCAATTAATGGTGTCTAAAAGAGACTTCCACTTGTATTACAAGTTACAAGCTTTTGAGAAACGGGCCCCAGCAGTAACCTGTCAGTTACCGCCGCCTTGCTGGCCCGCTAGATGCTTCTTCACGTTTCGTTTAAACAGTCTTAACTAAGCTATAAACTGTCGGCTATAAATACGAACATAAGTAAAATAATTAAAAAATTAAAAAACACGACTGCCGTTTTAAGCGAACTGAAAAGTAACAAATAATTCCTTCTTCAGGTTAATTCTTGTGAGCGTGTCTACACAATAGGCGCTCGTCTTATTACTATATTTTGTTTCGGTTGCAGTCGGGGAACCTCCATATATTTATATTTTCCGTAATGAAAGGTTCCCCGACTGCAACCGAAACAAAATATAATAAGTATAAGACGAGCGCCTATTGTGTAGACACGCTCACAAGAATTAACCTGAAGAAGGAATTATTTGTTACTTTTCAGTTCGCTTAAAACGGCAGTCGTGTTTTTTAATTTTTTAATTATTTTACTTATTTGAAACCTTTTAGTGAATCTGGAGATTCCTTAAAGTTGGATAGGATTTCAAAAACCAATTCTGCAGAGGGCCGAAGCTTCGCTCCGGGGGCCCGAGAAGTTCCAATCCCGCTAATTTTGGGCGAAGCCGAAGGGCACACCGCGTGAGGGCTGGAGCATTACCGGAACCAATGTAAATCTATTTCGAGTGAGTCCGCAGGGCGAGCTTCAGGGTGGAAGGCCGGAAGTCGAGCTCGCGGAGGCCGAACCGCGTCACACCGACACCGGACCGGGCCCAAGCGCGTCGAAATTTAAAGCGAGGCCGAAGGCCGAGCTGCGAGAAAATTGAGCTACCATGCTTCTTCAAGCACCCCAGCATCTAAATAAACCGATATCTGTGTCGGTGTGATCGGGCGAGTCCACACGGTCCTCACAACCGTCCCTCTTAACTATTATCGAAATCGAATAATCGAACCAGAGGGCCTAACGGTTTGCTTCGAACTCCAGCGAGGACTGAAAGCCGAGCTCCGTGTAGGGCCAACGGCCAAAAGCGGCAGCCAGAGAGGCGACAGCCAAAGCCCAGCACTACCACGTCAGCCGACGGAATAGTGTAACGTTAAAATGGAACCGACGATCGTTTTGACAACCTGCAAAGGCCGTAGAGCCGAAGGCCTGCATCGTCCCTCGGAGACCGCTGGCTGGCGAGGCCGAAAGGTGAGCCCCTGGCCCGGACCACCGGAGCCTGAGTCCAGAGAGAAGACTTTCACTTAGATGGCCCTAGTGTCACATGGAAGAAATTTAAAGCGAGGTCGAAGAAGGAGCTGCAAGAAAATTGAGCTACCAAGCTTCTAAATAAGCCCAGCTTCACATAGGGCCTAAGGCGAAGTCTAAGCCTAAGGGAGCGTCATTATCGGGGTACCTAAAACGCGAGCCCGGTGGGTCGGAGGCCCGACGAGTGAGCCCAAGCGGTACAACCGCCCTTCTTAACTGCCTTAACAATCGAAGCTAGAATAACCCAGCGCTACCGCACTACGTGATGAAATACTTAACATGAAAACGAATCGGAGATGCGCAGACCCAACGATCGTTTCCACAACCTGCGAAGGCTGCAGACCGTGCTCCGCGTAGGGCCAAAGGCCCGAAGTGTCCCCCAAAGGGGCGCCAGCTTGTAAGGCCGAAGGCCAAGCTACCAGAGCCCAGCGCTCCTTCGCTATACGATGGAAAAGTGTAGCATTAAAACGAATCTCAGGGCCGCAGGCCCGAAAATTTGTTTTGAGAAAATGCGGAGGCTAAAAGCCGAGCGCCGCGTAGGGCCAAAGGCCTGGAGCGTGGCCCGACGGCGCGCTTGCCTGTTAGGGCGAAGGCCGAGCTGCGTGAGACTCAATTTACCAGCCAAACCTACCTTCCTTCTTACCCCTGCACAAATGTTAACCCCTTTAGTGTTCCTCTCCAGCCGCGCCATATCGTCTGACTAAGCTCGTTTTCTAGTGGCGTTACAACACCTATCATGTACATAATTTAATTACTAATTAGATGTAATATGTACCTACGTAGTTTGGGAGATACGAGACTTTAATGTGGGCCGGCGTTTTTCATCCAAAATAAGTTTTTCATACAATTTTTGTTAAGACATTTCTATTTGAAATTGTATGCGCATATGCTACAACACGTATATAGTAATTTTGTTTGGCCACAATACTATTGTGATTTATTATTTATTATTTTATTTATCCCCCGAAAGTGTAGTTTGTATCGAAATCATGGAGTGGACTTAAACTTTTGACCGGTATCTACTTACTGTATATCAAATTATATATCGTACATAAGTTATTTGAAAAACTCATCGGTACGAGCCGGGGATTGAACCCACATGCACGTGCACTTAAACGTGCATTTGACCTAAACTGAATCGCATTAGTACGTCATGATACTTGCCGTGTGGTGACGGCAGTAAGAATACATTTGTCACCACCCCAACTCCTGCGGGTGTCGTAAGAGTCGACTAAGCGATTGAAGTGTCACAGACCACTATTTGATAAAAGATTGATGATGGGCAGCAGCGTCATCATAACTAGTGGACACATTACTGCGATGCCAATCCGCTTGCGTGGAGATTATGAGCATTTACCTCCTAATGCGTTTATACGCATAGTTAATAGGAGAAGCATGATCATGATGATGACGTCATGGTAACCCCCCAGCACATCTAACCTGTATTTTTTTCACAGTGGTATAAAGAAGTGCGTACCCACGGCGGCTCCGCTCCGGTACTTCTGTGTGGATGCAAGGCGGACCTCAGACATGATAAAGAAACCCTCACCATGCTGTCAAAGCTCAAGGCACACCCTGTCACTAGTGAAGAGGTAAGCATCAACATAGTAGCCTTATGTCGTTAGCCTTACGCATTAGCAGGGGAATCCCAAAAAATACGTATATCTATGTTGGCACCTTAAGAAGTCGCCCGGACAAGAAAGCTGTAAAAAACAAAAAAAGGTAATCAAATATGGCTGACTTTCTACAGCATTTGGCGTCTTTGATCCAACATGTCGTGAAACATGTTCGCGGATGTATTTTTACGTTAATACTAATAAATACAGCCTATATATAAATAAGCTTAAGAAAAATATAGGCCTCTTAGATTTAAGCACTTACTCTTAAGCTTTTGTACTGACTGGTAATAAAATTAGTCATGTCTTGATATAATTTACGCATTTTTAATAAATCACCTATAAGACCTAAACACCAAGACTGTGTTCTAAAAGTCTTTTTTTTCCATTATGACGACCGGTATAGAATGGATAGCGAGTAGGTATGCTAACGTAGACCTTGATCGTCAAACGTTGCAAAAAGTTGTAAATTTAAAATGGACCGTCAAAGTTGATAATTGCGATTGACTTTAGAGAGTCCTGTTGTGGTCAAAAGCCATCATCATCCTCAAGTGTCAATAGGTACCTAGTCGAAACGTCTTTAGACTCCATGTGGCTTGTGTTGGTCCCGTTTTATCCATTTATCGTGATACGTCACTTTTGCACTTGCATACTATTTGTTAGAACGTGACGGCAACGCCGACAAACGATTAGACGCGGTACCATCATAAGCCTACAGGTCTACTCTATTAAAGATGGAGGTAAGTATGACAGAATTCTATTTTCAGGCGGACGAATAGATCCAAAGGACATGTTATGTGTTGTAGGCGAATGGCCTACGTAAATAGTCCTGAAACTAAAAGTAAAGTTTTGATCATGAAACTTTCACATTATACTTTACCATGAGTTGTATTGTGAAAGTTATAGGATTTTGCTAGTTGTTAGAAAATTCTTATTTCACCTTGAGACCTAACCTAGGAAACAACCACATTATTATATTCATAGATGTCGAAACAAATACAGGGTGCTAGCGAGGAAACCGAAAGATTTTAATGCTGAATTCCTGAGCATAATATTTAGAGTATTTAATGTTACTTAAAATTTCCTGGCTTCGGCTTGGTTCCAGAGATAATTAAACTTTTTTCGAATAAAGTTTTTCGACGTAACTCGTCATAAAACTTATTTTTGGTTACAATGCTACCACAATGTGTTCTAATATTACCACACCTTTTGCCTGACAATCAAAAAATAATAATAGACTTGACGAAAAAACCTGTCTCTAAAAAATCATTAAAAAAATAATCTTAACAAATTGTTGTTATGATAAAAAGTATTGGAAATATTAAAAAGTATTCAAAAAGTCTAAAAAAAAATTTTATTTTTGTGGAACTTGACATTAGGTCTCATAATATTTTTTGTTTATTTTGATGTCTAGAATGCATAGCTAAAATCTTTCACACAGTTGAAATGCTCATGGGCATTGGGCAATTGATTGATTGCCGTGTGGTGACGGCAGTAAGAATACAATTGTCGCCACCCCAACTCTTCCCGTGGGTGTTCGTAAGAGTCGACTAAGGGATTTCAAATGTCACTGACCATTTATTTAATGAAGATTGATGATGGGCAGCAGTATCATCATAGTGGAGTGGATACACTACTGCGATCGCCAACCCGCTTGCTCAGCGTGGCGATTATGGGTATTTACCTTCTTAATGCGTCCATACGCTTAGGTAATAGGAGAGGCCTTTGTCCAGCAGTGTACTGATTATAGGCTGATGATGATGATGATTGGGCAATTGGACATTCCTCAATTATAAGAAGTTGAAACTATTTCAAGGTTATTTTAATAAGCTTGAAGGTCGGGGAATGAGTGATTTAGGTCAGTCCGATGAACATAGTTCGTTAAAGTAGTCTATCTTTGAACAAACAATAAGGATACGAGTTGCGCATGTATACCCTCCTGCTACATAATGTAGGTACATGTATATATATTGTATGTTTAAAATTATTCCGATTTTGAGCCAGAACAATCGTACTTAATCGTACTTTGCTTGGGTTAATGTGAGACCCACTTCTCTCGCGTGTATACCGTTTGTCATTAGAAAACAAACAAATATAAACAAACCTGAAAACTTGCATTATTTTCTAATCACTATCCTAACACAATCTTGCTTTTATCACTGATCAAGTACTTATGCTGAGTAGAGTCCATTTGCAGCTACTATGAGAGCACCAACATAATATATGTATTGTTAGATGTTTTTATTTAACTTTTCTCTTATTTTATTATTATTTTTTGTTTCTATTGTGTGTTTTTAGTAATTAAGTTATTTTGATTTGTGTTTTGGTGCTGTAACTTAGGCTCAATAAATTATTTTCTATTCTAAATTATTTTCTATCACCAACTTAAAACTTACCTTAACCTGCCCTTCTAAATGACGTACAAATATGTATTAGCAGTACCTAGGTTACTAACTCTGAGCTAGATTACTTTGTTCCTTAAACTATGCCTGTATATCCAATACCGATCTCAGTCCGATCCTAATTGAGGCCTCAGGGAGCGGCAGATCCCTTAAGACTGCTAATCAATTTGTGTCAGTTAACGTTTAAATGATACAAATCGTGGTGTTTATTGCCTCTTTTCAGTCTAGATTATACGATTTAAATCTCCTGAGACGTTATTTTAGTTTATTTACAAAATGATACGATTTTGATTTATTTATTTGAGATTTTTGTTCACTAATTGTGCGCCCACATCGTGAGGCCAAGATTACTCCTGCTCTGTGAATATAAATTTTAACTTTGTTTAGTTAAAAACAATTGTATGCCCTTTTACATACTCGTATATCTTTACATTATACATTTCTCAAAATTCATTATATTTATATAATTATGCTTTCTATTAGAGACTTCATCTGTAGTTAAATAAAATTTATGTTTCATTTTTAATTAATGCATGTTAGCTGTAAGATGTTACAAAAGTATTATTTGAAAAAAAAGTCCCGCTGGGTTTCTTACCGGATTCTTCTCAAGCAGTGGTGTAGGGTTAGAACCGGAAGTAGCTTTTTTTCTCTCATTCGCTATTTAGTTTAACGATTCAAAAGCGCTCGTTGCTCGGCCTAATTGAATAAAGAATATTTTGATTTTGACTTTGAATTAGGGCTACCGGTATCCGTGTTACCCGCAGACACGTGTACACGAATCCTTAGCACCGACGGTACTAAGAACCCGAACGACACGAAACGCCAAGAAACGTTTCCAACTTAGAAACGTTTCCAAGCGCGGGTCCGCGGATCTACTTAGAAACTTTTCCAAGCTTGAGTCTTGCGGATCCATTACAATTTAATATTCGAAAAACCTATGTTTTTATTAGTAAAAAGTCTGAAACAAAAAAATACCTACCGAAAACTTCGCAGTTTTTTACGAATTACGCAGCTAGAAATTTTCTTTGTTGTTGGTTAAATGCGGTTCAATACTTTGTTAAAATATAAAATCGTACTTATATTTTAGATTGCCACTGCCACTACACATTGAGGGCGGATCAGACACAGGTACTCGAGTATCCGTGTCTTAATTACACGGTTCCTAATTAAACGTTTCCAACGGGTAAGAAACCCGTTTCCCGGTAGCAAAGAAACGGGTACACGGAAACGGGTACACGAAACCCGGACACGACCGAGAGCCCTACTTTGAATACACTTACACACATACACTTTTCGATCAAACTCTACTTATGGTAGAAGTTTTTTTTTATGGTATAGTAAGGGTAAGACAAAAAGCTACCAGCAGACGCTGTGTCAGAAGGACGACTTTTTGTCTTACCCCATAAAAAAACCGTTTCATTTTACCCCACATTACTTTTTTTTATTTTCAAAACTTTACAATTCATACGCATAAATTAAATCTAACTAACCTAACCTATAGGTAATATTGGCCTTTGTGACATATTATTCCGCGGATGCTGGCCACAATTCCTCGCTGTATCGCAATACTGATGCGTTGTGAGCTCCACCGCTTGCCTTCAGTTACGTCAACCAGACATTTCGTGATTTCAGCAAACAATAAATTGAAAAATGTTTTTTCAAGAGTTGCCCATGATGACGATACACTTTTTTTTATATTGTTGCGCACCTAAAATGGTTAACTGGAACGGTAACATGAAATAGGTTTTTGCGGACATTGATTTATTAACGTTATTATAAATCTATTCTAACAATACAAGTACTAACTAGAGTTGGATGATATTACAAAAGCAGTTTCGCGTTTGTCTTATCTAGTAAACGACTTTCTTTTAATCTACTGGGTTTCGTAAATCCTACAAAGTAGGTAGGATTTACGAAACCCAGTAGATTAACGATTAAAAATTGTGACGCTTTCGATAAAATCAAAGAATGTTATCTTCCAAAAGTTCTAAAAAGAAATAGAATGAGAGACATTTCAATTAGTTGCATTTAACTCACCGTTGCTTTTACCCCGCATGACCTTACTCGTAATTCGATACTTAATTCTTGGGTCTGGTCAGGCTTGATTCTTACATTTATTAGAAAAGTTTGCCTTAGAAATTCTTCTCAGTAATAATTACCCCCAGATAGAAAGATTCAAGATAGTTTTGGATTAATTAAGTTAATTAAGTTTACTTTTAAGATCTAGTTTTTACTTTAATTTGGAAAATAATTGGGGAGAGTTTTGCGCTACCTACGGTTGAATCCTAACATAAATAACATGTTTATAATACCTAGAGGGTATAAGGTTTAAGTATGAAAACAATATTATAACCGACTTCAAAAAAGAGGGAGGTTCTACGACAGATTTTTTTTGTATGTATGCTACTCGATATCTCCGAAAATCGTGAACCGATTTTCGATTTTTTTATTTTATTGAAACTTCTATAACCCCGAGCTGGTTCAGTTGGCACTAAATCGAGGTGTGGTGATGAGTTCTTGGAGAAATCCGTTGAAGATCATTACTTAATCTTGATACAATATTTTTTTTACCGGTAAACATTTTTCGCCTTGCTTATAAACTCTTAATTCAGAATCCTCATCAATATGTTTACTTTCATCAAACAGAAAATAGCTTGGTGAATATTTAAAAAGTACTCAACTTCACCTTTAAATCCCAATAAGTCGTTAGTTTCAAAAACTTTCCAATGAGTTTTTATGCAGCGAATGAATTTCCTCTCAAACTCCCCGATCACTGGGTGGAACCTTATTTCAAGTAGTTTTTGTTAAACGATTTTAGTTTAAGATATAAAGAACTTCTTCTATTAAGGTAAATGGGACTTCAAATTAGTCCAGAGCTTTTGTGAGACTTTATAGATATAAAAATCGAGAAATTTCTGTTTAAAAGAAGTTCGCATGTCATGAAATGTTGTTCACCACATTAGCTAGAAAGATGCGTCTTTACCTTTGAAAGTCGTGTGCAAATATGTATTTTAACCTAACTGTAGTGAGTTGAAAGTACAACTTTTTGCATACAATGCGATCCTCTGTATGATAATCAATGTTGTAAACACATTTTCTTAAATAATTATACCATTTTTCAGTACCTAGGTAATTTGGCAGTATACAAATCTGACGTCACTTTTGTGTATTTCATATAAAACTTCATATTGGCGATTCGTTTTGTTGTGCAAAAGATGTTGATTTGACTTGCCATTCATCATGCCTGATTTTCACTATCAACATATTTTTGAAATCGACATCAGCTGAGGATCTCCGAGTTCCATGCACAGAGTGCTTGAAGCCCCCAACATGCTTCTTTTGTGTATCCATTTTCTTGCCCACAATCTTTTTTGCGACGTTTTTCGACTAGTTTTTTCCCGTAGCACAGTTGCTATTACAGCAGCGACAAGGAGCACACCTTCACGCACGGAAACCATTGTGAAAACAAAAGATTGTTCACATTTCTTGTATTCAATTAAGTACCTACCTAGGCTTTCTTTACATGTATACCAGTATTGAATTCAAGTTGCTGCTTGGATACAATAATGGCACGTTTTGTTTACATACGAGTAGTGCAATTGTTTTATTGCCTCATCTTTCTGGTATTGAAGAAACTTGTATCGTCTAACCCCCTTATTCATAAACGTCTGCTAACTTAACAAGATGCTAATAATTATTTGTCCTTTTTGCTCTTATGGACACATTATTAAGACCGAAAGGGACAAACAATTATTAGCGGCTTGTTAAGTTAGCAGACATTTATGAATAAGGGGGTAAATGTCTAAATTTAATGTCGTAAGGTGTAGTGTTGAGTTAACGAAGTTTTTATATTTTATACTTATATTAAAGTGTTACATATTTTAGTGGTTAAGATTAAATTAATATTGTACAGCGTGCCAGTGGCGCTCGCTCGGAAGGGCTTCCACGGAAGACCAGCGTCAAGGAATGTAAGAGATACCTTGACACAAAGCTGAGTGGAAGCCTTTTCAGGAATGATTTTTATTCAATGTTATTTTCTTCGTTGGGGCATTGTCAGATTTAGGTTATCTTCTTTTCGGTGGACATATCCAATGTTAAGAAATTTCTGTACAAATTTTGGAATAAAACAATTGACGGTACGACTAGGTTCGCCGGTCTACAGCCCTATGGAATAAAATCGTAACAAACGTTTATATAAGCTGTTTTTGACCACCGTGTGGACAACTTTTGTTTTTCCGACTGACAATAACCCAGTTAACAGTTCTGTTATACGTACCTGAATAAACAGTTTTCTATTCTATTCTCAATGGGCCTTAAACCTTCTAACCCGTTTCGTCCATTCCAGGCACTCGGCGTAGCGAGGCAGCTAGGAGCGTCGACGTACGTGGAGACGTCAGCGCGGGCGTCCAGTAAAGGGGTGAGAGATGCCTTCGAGGTCGCAGCCTTCGCAGCCCTGGGGAAATTGAACAAGCAGCAGATGAAGCAACAAGTGAGTCATCAGCCTCAGTTCACTGCTGGACCGTCTACCCTACCCCGTCGCTTATGGGTCAAAATTCTTTTCGTTGTGTTGTTTCATAAGACTGTCACGTTTTTGGTTGCTGTTTCGACTCGGTATGTAAAAAAAATATCCGGTGCAGTTGTATTTCTTTTTCACGCTAGATTTCAACCCATACATGGGAAATTGAAAACAAAACATCATCTCATACAAAAGTCACAACTCCGTCACGTTTTTTAGGGACACGAAATAAGACAACAAAAAGAATTTTCACCCTTATGCGTTTGGACGCATTAGATCATTTAGGAGAAATGAGGATGGTCTCATTTCTCCTAATGCGTCCTCGCAGCACAACCAAAGTAACCGATATAGCTCTCAGAATCGCTAAACTGAAGTGGCAGTGGGCAGGGCACATTGCACGTAGACTCGATCGTTGGGGTGGAAAGATTCTCGAGTGGCGGCCACGTACCGGAAGGCACAGCGTGGGTAGGACACCCACAAGGTGGATGGATGACCTAGTGAATGTTGCAGGAGTCCACTGGATGCGGGTGGCACAGAACAATCCATTGTGGCAATATTTGGGGGAGGCCTATGTTCAGCAGAGGATGTCTTTCGGATGATATGATGAGGAGGTCATCATCATTTCAGCCATACGTCCACTGCTGAACATAGGCCTTTTGGACCTCCACATATACTGATTGGAAGTGACCTCATCCAGCGTCTCCCAGCAATTTCCATAATATTGTCTACCCATCTAGGGGTAAAGGCTCATAATTGCTACGCTACGTAAATGTAAATTTAATAATACTTCAAGTATTTCAAACCTATTCGTAGGTATCTAATAGGCTAAAGCAGGACCGGATTTAGAGGTTGAGAGGCTTCGGGGCAACAAAAGAGTGGAGGCCCCCTGGCCCCCAATTATTTTCCAAATAAAGTAGACAATTTTTTTCAGTTTTTCAATAAATGTTTTTTTGTGGAAACAAGTATACATTATTTTATTATTTAACAAACATATAAATATGATCGGAATCGAGAATTATCTGAAATTAAATTTTAGCGTTAACGAACGGAATCTTCCGAGCTTTTTCCGCCGAAAATTTGTTGGTGATTGCGCTGAAACCTAGTTCCTCGAGTAGATCACTTTCAAGACTTAAAAAAAAAAATTACTAAGTGTTTACTAGTAGGAATTTGAAATTTTTTTTTTTCGAAATCTCTATTGTGGGGGCCCCTCTTTTGTGGAGGCCCCGGGGCTGTAGCCCCGGTTGCCCCCCCCTAAATCCGGCCCTGGGCTAAAGGTTTGGCTTTCAGAAGTAATATGCGTGGGTGCCTGAATCGTCAGCACTTTTTCCAAATACCATAACTAAATTGTTTTTCTCTTCCAGCAAAAACAGCAAGTCGGCCGCAGCAAAAGCAAACGAGACCTGAAAGCGGAGCTGAAGGGGCGAGCGAAGAGTTGCTGCGTCATGTGATCCGCGGCCGGCCACCCGTCGCGGTGGCCGCACGACGTGTAAGCCATCGCGAACGTTCCGCACGTCACTGGAGACCCATCGAAAAACTTCCACGAGTCACTAGAGACCCATCGAGAACCTTCTACGAGTCACTAGAGATGCGTAGTTGCTGTGTCATGTGATCCGCGGCCGGCCACCCGTCGCGGTGGCCGCTCGACGTGTAAGCCATCGCGAACGTTCTGCACGTCACTGGAGACCCATCGAGAACCTTCCACGAGTCACTAGGGACCCATCGAGAATCTTCCACGAGTCATAGAGATGCGTAGTTGCTGTGTCGTGTGATCCGCGGCAGGTCACCCGTCGCGGTGGCCGCTCGACGTGTAAGCCATCGCGAACGTTCTGCACGTCACTGGAGACCCATCGAGAACCTTCCACGAGTCACTAGGGACCCATCGAGAATCTTCCACGAGTCATAGAGATGCGTAGTTGCTGTGTCGTGTGATCCGCGGCAGGTCACCCGTCGCGGTGGCCGCTCGACGTGTAAGCCATCGCGAACGTTCTGCACGTCACTGGAGACCCATCGAGAAACTTCCTTACGTCACTAGAGATGCGAAGTTACAGCGTCGTGTAAGAGTGTGAGCCGGTCATCACCCGCAGTCGCCGTACGACGAATAAACCATCGCGAACATTCTGGACATCGCTAGAGACTCATCTCGAACCTTCCACATGTCAGTAGAGCAACGTAAATTGATGTGTCATGCTTTCTGTGATCGCCACCCGTCGTAGTGGCTGTGCATCGTATATCTACGCCATCGCGAGCCTTCCACACGTCACTAAGAGAGAACCTTCGCGATCACGATTTAAAACGGAGAAATGACTCCACACCATCATTCTACGGTCACGTGGAAGATAACTAAAGAGATTTCGAAATGTGTTTCTCCCAAGTGACGTGAAAAATAATTGACTTCAGTGTCTCACGTTTGTTATACCTAAGTAACTTAAGAACGATTCGATGTATAGTTAGTTTACTTAGTTTTTAAGTATTGGCGTTTGCCGTTTCGACGATTGGATGGACTTCCTTGAGAAATATCAGTGAAACGAAGGTGCAATCTAAGAAACCCCCGTTTGGGAGAATAAGGAGCCTGTGATAATCTATAATAGGAAATTCGCGTAAAAACGAGACATTTTCCAAGAGAAAGAGTTTTATTGCCGGCACTTAAACCCTTTTTCATTGCTCTTGAAGATTAAGTGACGGCGATGAAATTGTTTTCAACTCGGAAAGAGTCGGAAAATTTTTAATAGTTCGGTTTGAGGCACATAGGCACTCAGTCACTGACATTTTTAAAAGTTTAACTTATCCCTACGGTTGGCAAAGTGGAACTTTTACTACATACAAGGCACTCTTTTGTGAGCAGTTTATATTCCTGTAGGAAAATAAAACAGAAAAGGCGTGAATGCAAAGTACCTCTTGCCTAGCAATGTCACATGGAATATGTAAATATACGAACAAAATAGTGTTGAACGCAAAATTGTTCGTCAAAGTTGTTTATAGATCAAAACGGTACTGAAATGTTTTAAACGCATAAGATGGTAGCGACAGCGTATTATTCTAATAAAAATGTAAAAATATATGTAACGAAAAATAAGTGTTTTCATATACAATAAAAATAGATAAAAATACTTAGTGTTTTTCTATTATAATAGCATTTTCAAATTGGTGTATGTATAGCTATTGTAAAATTAACATTTTTTTCTGTAGGACCAACGTTTTATGCGATGTATATAAATTAGTAGAGAATAGAAATGTGGTTGATTGTCGATGCTACGGTTTCTTATAGTTTGTGATATACATACGTAAAATAATTAAAATTATGCACAATTATGGACAATACAATTTTAATATGGCGGTCCATGTGTAGGTAATCCACGTCCATGTTTGCTACGTTAGAAGTTAAAATTTTGTACCGTAATGATGTTAAATTTAGTGTTTGCTTGTGACACCTTTACATAATATAATTTTTATTTATTAACATTACTGTTACTATATGATAAACGCAAACCACAAAATATTCATCATTTTCAATTTATTGCGTCCCTTTTCTTGGAACTGCGACAGATATTGTATTTTGTTATTATTTCATTATTTTTATAACTTTTCTGTAGTCATGCATGTTATCAAAATTTTAAACTCTGGTCGACCTGCCCACTAATTTTGGCCATTATCACAGAGCTAAAAAAATGGTAGTGTCAAAATGTATAGCCTTTTCCAGTTAACCCCGGGTTAGTTGGCTTTGATCTATAAATTAATTTATGGCCAACCCTAGATCGTGCAAGGCTTGCTTAACATGCTTTGAGGGCAATGGGCGAAAGTATTACCATCTCTCAAACGCATTAAATATATTGCTGGCAGTGTATGAGGCAAACAAAATATTTTTCACATGGGGCCAGTATAAAAAGCTACAATTTACAATTGGTACATATTTTGCAAGCAACCCCAAAATTCTCGACAAGCTATCGAAGCTAAAAAACAAATTAAATAATGTTTTAGTTATATTTTTAAGTTATCTTTAACCTGATCGTTATATTTTTGTTTATATTTGGATTATTTGTCATGTAGTTAGTCGATATCAAGCTTTAAATTCAATGTTAGCTTTAATTACTGGGTAATATTATGTGTACCTATTTAAATTGAGTTTGTGCGGAAACTGAAGGCATATAGACAGCTACCGCGAACACCGAAGTCCGCAAATTTCGAGGATTTTTCTCTGTCACTCTAATGACGCCTTCGTTGGAGTGACAGAGACAAATCTCCGATATTTACAAATTTCGGTGTTCGAGGTAGTAGGCCTGGATGCTTAGCCAAGTTGCCAGTCACTAACGCTTAGTAGCGTATCGTAGTTTTCCCTCTCTGTCACTTTCATATTAGTGCGACAAAGACAGTTAGTTGTTCGTTTACGATTGACGATTAAGCGTTAGCGATTGGCAACTTGTCTAAGCACCCTGATAGCAAGTTCACGTGCCTTCAGTTTCCGAACAAACTATATAGGATCGTATTGAGGTATGTACTTTCGGTAACGATGTTTTCACTTTGTAAGTTCGTTAATTGTTAAAATATTAACATATCACTTATAGTTTCACTTGTTTAACTTAGTTTATTTGTAAATGATCTATTTTATATTTTAAATATTAAAACGGTAAAATGGTTTAAAGTATAAAGTTGTTGACGCCATGTTTTTTAATAGACCTACAATAATAAAGGCAGCAAATTTAATAATTATTTTCGATGGGCAGCCATCATTTCGCGCCTAATTTTTTATTATTAATGGATTGATTAATTAAATGTAGGTATAACATTTTAAACTTTTCTCCGCCATTTTGGAATAATGATTTAATCAAATTCGCTTAAACCATTTTGTCGTTTGTAATTTCAATTTCAATGCATCTTTGATATAAAAATCCTTGCCTAAATATCTCAATTTAAGAACTATTGTTATTTCGATAAAAGCGGTTTGACCGTTTTCAACAAAAAAATATAACATCAATAAAAAAAAATATATAATTATATTATCTACAATTTCGGCCTTAGGTAATTATTTAAAAAAACCTTGTAATTTAAATTCTTATATTTTTAGATAAAAATCTAAATTAGTTATTAAATTTATATTTAGTCAGTATTCAATGTATTGGGGTCATACTGTTCAAAGATACATGGGTAACAAGTTCACATCATGGGTGACAGTTCATGAATTAATTCATTCATAAATTGTCCATGTAATTCTGAACGCCACTGTACAAGTGTACATGAAACAAAAAATACATACAAATATTATCGCATAACTTATCTAGTGACCAATTGGGTTATTCTGTGGTTATAAATACCAATATTGATTTTTTGCCATATTTGAACAAAAGTCATGTAACAATTATTTTTTTCTTACGACCTCACGTATATGTTGTTATAATAATTCGGTTTCTTCATACTCAGAAATGAGGAAAAATACGTCATTGTTTGCAATAATAATATGGTCATGACTCTAATATTTACAATTAATGAATTACCCCCTTATTCAAAAACGTCTCCTAAATTAATAAGCCGCTTTGTTTTGTCCCTTTCAGTCATATCAATATGTCTTTAAGGCCGAAAGGGACAAACAATAGTAGCAATTTGCTAAGGTAAAAGACATTTATGAATAAGGGGGTAAATTATTTTCTGAAAATAACATAATGTATTGAAACCGGTACATATGAAAATCTGGTTTCTCTGTAAATAGGTAGGTAGTCACTTTAAGGAATCGAAATTGGAATCCCAAGAAATTATTTGATTGATTAATCATTTAATCAACTTGCCATATCCATTATTGCGAACAACGACGCTCATTTATCCGATAACTGGTCATGTTACGCTGTGTGTATACTGTAGCCGTGCCATGAGGTCCATGAGCTATCGTTATTAACGCTACTTACTTTATATCCGTCTCGCTCGCACCAATAGGTACCTACGCGTGTAAGAGTGGGATGGGAAAGTAAGTCCGCGTTAATAATGCAGCGGCAGTTCATGATAAGCACACTGATGGGTCCTTCTTAAGGTGGATTTACACCAAACGAGCGAATACTCACTCTATCCCCACTACGAAATTCGTTCGTTACACAAAACGTAATTCGTCGAAATTCCTTTATTTCGTAGAGTGGGAAATCAACGAACGGATAACGGGGGTGGATAAAATGATTCGCTCGTTTGGTGTAAATCCACCTTTAAGGGCATTTTTACTTCTAGGGACACCCAATTAGCTTAACTCTCACAAAAAAGTTAATTTCGATGTAATTTTTGTAACGACAATTAAATTAACGCGACGTCACACGTATTTTTTGACACGATGCTCCAATATATCGCTGACTGTACCTGTTAGTTCTACCTATCCTAATGTACACTCTACCAATTTGAAACCTTGGCCACGTTAGAACGATGTCAAAGTATACTTTAGTAAGAGATTTCTTACTACTTGTTTTGTAACCTTACTTTGATAAAGTTCCTGAGTGGCGTGACGTTTTATATTTTAACAGTTGTTGGACTCGACTTTGAATGTTGTCTCTTAGACTATCAAATATAGCGTTCAGTGTTTTTGAAAGTTGTGTTTCATTTGAAACCCTATAAAGTCCCTTTTGGTCGATGGGGTCGAAAAGTGCTCGAGTGGAGACCACGGCTAGGCAAACGCAGCGTAGGTCGTCCACCCACAAGATGGACAGACGACCTTATGAAGGTCACCGGGACACGCTGGATGCAGGTCGCATCTAACCGGTACATGTGGAGGTCCAGAGGCCTATGTTCAGCAGTGGACGTCTTATGGCTGAGATGATGATGATGATGATGATGATGATGAAAGTCCCTTTTGATGGTGCTTACTAGTAAGTAGTACAGTACTAGATAAATAAATAAATAAAAATAAATAAATAAAAGCGTGACGCGACAACATGAGCGTGTTTGCACGTGCACGTTTGCACGTGTTTGCACGTGTTTGCAGCTTGTTTGCACTTGTGAGCTGTAAAGGAGACTTTTTTGTCGACTGTACCTATTTACTATTTTTTATTAAGGAATCTTCTGTTAAAATTTGAACATTCGAAAAAAGGTCACCCTGTATATACCTAATGTTACTCGGTACCAAACCTCACAGCTTATACCATATCTGCAATCTACATTAAGGTGGATGTCCCTGTGCGATTTTCATACAAATTTGTCGACATTAACTCTGTTAATTAGTAGACTTTTTGTAATTTTGAACCTTGATAGTAAGTTGTACGTATCCCGTAGATGGCGCGTATGTAAAAAAAAGTCCAAAAAGTGGTATAGTATTTCTGAATTATCAATTTGAAAATTGATACAATTTCGCTCTTTGCCTTTGTATATAGCGTGAATAATTAGTAATATATTCGGTCAATAGATGGATTATTAAAAGTAAGCGTAATTCATAAAATAGGTATGTTGTTATTGTTTTTTCCGGTAAAATTTTATCCCTCGATTCGCCAGGTCGGATCTCAAAATACAATATATCGGTCAGTATTTTTTATGAATTACAGCCAGTAGGTAGTTAGGTAGCTACTTTTGTATCTAACTATGATGCTCACTTTAATTCTCATTTAGCGTAACTTGTACAACAGTTTGGAAGAAAGGAGCACATTAATATGATAGGTACTAATTAATATCTGAGAGGTAATAAATAAAATAAGTGGCTATAAATTAATAATAATAATAAACAAATAAATATATCGGGACATCTTAAGCTTAAATTACCTAAGGCTTGTGTTGTGGGTAATAAGAAATAAGCGATGATACATATCATGTAACTACATACAGATACTTAAACACATAGATAGCCACGATCAAGGAACAAATATTTGTGATTAAAAAATACACAAAATAATGCTTTCACTGGGATTCGAACCCGGAACCTCCAGCTTCATAGATAGGGTCACAACTAACTCGGCTACCGAGGCTGATGACTTTAATTTAAATGGACGCGTAAAATACTTTTTGGTAAGTGGTCATAAAATATTTTGTTCATTTGTCACAGCAAAGTCAATGTCATCTATGTGTCAAAATTATGCAATTTTGTTCCACAAGTCAAGGAAAAGTGTTCGTTTCGAATAAAATCGATATCATAAACATGACCACAACGATGGGCAGAACGAATAAAAATGAGTACCGAAAACACCGTTAGTCTGGGGGGGAAAAGAAAAAGCGTCGAGTAGAAGCGGGGTTACTCCTTCACCATGGCACCACATAGTAAGTATCTCGCCGTAGCGAAAATTTAGAATTTGAAGCGTAATAGTTAAAACACCTATTTAATAAGTACAACTGTACACACGTGTACTGCGATAAGAGTTTATCGGAATAACCGAGCCGCTTTTAAAGTAGTTAGAACATTTTTTCTTCTATATTTATGACACTCTCACATTTTACTCTCACATTTGCCAGCTAATTAGCTTGTGTTAGGTAACGATTCAAATGATTCTGTAGTAGATATACATATAATTACCTTTATTCTATTGCCAATTGCGACACGAACTTTGTCAGTTATTATTAATTTCAATGAAAAGAAACAGATAGGGAGGTATAATAAATTAAATTCACCAATGTGACAATTTCAGGAGGATAGCAGCTTGGCGGGATATTAAGACCGACCAAACTCACGAGCCTGAAACATCAGATTCCACCAATCAAACCCCAATTATTTGTGCAACTAATGCTCAGTGAGTGTTTACTACTTTTAGAGTTGTATAATTCATTATGGAATTCATATCATATGAACCTAATGTCGTCGTATTAGAGACTAACTGTAGCTTAAATAACTATGTGTAGGTACACATATATTGCAGGACAGCGAAAGTATTCAGTATGTTATAGGTGTGTAACTTGTCAATCTATAATATGTAATAGATAACAATACCCATATACTTTTCACTTGACATATTCCAACAAAGACATACTAAAGTTTTAGCTACGTATGTAATATTTTCAAATAATTTCATTCAAACTGTCCACTCAAAGATATTACCTTTTCAAATCAACTAATCACCATGTGAGACGGCGCTGCGCGCTGCATACTGTCGGCAACCTCTCAAAATGAGCGTCTCAGACCGAGCAGAGTCACAGTTAAAATTATCGTGTTATTGTGTACCTATGAATAATTAGTATATTTTAATTTCTCGCAATTAAAATAAAAAATAAAGTAGCTCTGGTTTAGAAACCATATTACTGGAACAATTTGAAAACAAACGATGAAAAAAAAACTCGCGGTAATATTATGGCTTGTTTTAGGCTGTTATCAAACAATATATTTATTATACTAATATCATGGGGCATTCCTCCACAAGTCGGCCTACCTAGCGTCAAGTCCCCGCCTCCTATATTATTGTGATATGAGCTAGCTTTATTGACTGCGTAACTTACTTTTCCTAACTAGTGCGGAGAAGTAAACTTTGCGCACGCTTCTCGTACGTTAATTTCTCTTTTTAAGGCACTTGTTATGAGAAAAGTCGTTCGATACACGTGTAAAAACTTCTTTTTAACTCGGGTGATTGACTTTCATCCTCGTGGAAAAAATTTTTTTTTTTGCACTTGCATCGAAATGCAACTACTACTACTACTACTATTCTTCCCCTCTTGCTCGCACCAGTCGCGCCAATATGCGTGTGCGACAAGGATGACTGGAAAATAACTTGTACAAACATTAAGTTTAATCACGTTTCTGTAATATTATTATGAAGGCTATTCTTCTGTTTCTACCTATCGTTATCCCGGCTTTTGCCAGGGTCCGTACCGTACCTACCTTTCCTCCTCTTTGCGCGATCCTGGGCATCTTCATACTTCACTGTCTGTCCATCTGTCTGTCTATCACCAATATGTATATAATGGATAATTAGTTGAAATTTTCTCAGATGATGTACAGTCAGCAGCAGATATTGCTAAGCGGGCAGAGTTTTCAAAATAAACTATGCACGACTATTAGAGTGTGTTAAGATCATTGTGAACACCCTACTCGTTAAGCAATATCTGCTGCTGATTGTACCTACCTAAAATATTGCCGATATAACAAGAAACACTAAAAATAATTAAATATTTATATAGCTATGTTTTGTCGTGTTTCGAATAATAACAACATAATTTAAAAAAAATATTTCTTTATTATTGGACGATTAGTATATGAACAAATAAATATATTTAGCATGTGACCATCTTACACATATCAACCTAGTCCCACAAGAAACTCAATCAAGGCTTGTGTGAGAACTAAACTGCAAAATATGTAATATATAGAATAGATACATACAAATACTTAAATACATATTGAATAGTTGGAGTCCTCATTTTATTAATCTGTACGTTACGTAGATATGAACATGGCATTTTGATTTTAGATTAGGCAATCTCTTATGGACCTATAATGATAACCTATCAGGTTTTATACTTGCAGACTATTTTGTTCAAATAATTTTAAGTTTTATACTCTACCTAAAACCTTCTCTTCTTAAATCACTCTATCTATATCTATAGAAATCCGTTGCGTAGGTGTAAAGATTGAAGCATACAATAGGGATATAGGGACAAGAGAATGCGACTTTGTTTTATATTATGTAGTGATTTGGAAGATTATAACCCCTTTATTCATAACCGTCTCCTAATTTAGCAAACTGTTTTTGGGGTTCCGTTGCCAAAATTGCAAAAAACGAAAACCTTATATTCGTCAAGTCATGTCCGTCTCTGTCCGTGTCTGTCTGTCACATCCAATTTACTCGGAAACAATAAATGGAATACTCGGAAGTAATGATATTTGGTGAGGATTGTGTTGTATGAACCGCCAATGCCAATGATATATAAGTAAAGATACGTTATACTCTAACAAAATGAGCGAAATAAATACTTCACACCATACACCTCCTACAATTTATTGATAGTTGACAAACACTTATCTTCATACTTCATAATGCGTAAAAGAGATGGTAAAATACATATACTCGTATTTAATAAACGAAAAAGAGACAAGATGTATCTCTTATAGTTTTTGAGATAGGTTGTTTTAACTGTATTTTTTATGATAAATTGATAATGGTACGGAGTCCGACTCGCACTTGGTGGGTTTTTTAATTCATAATACATACATAATTATTAGGTATATACGTATAAAAATCAACTACAGGAAACAACGTATCACTTCCTAGTAAGTTTGTGTGTCTGTTGGTCCATACGGAAGAAAACGTTGATTTAAACTGAATACCTAAATTCTCAAATTTTAAGTCTTCATGACCTAAAAACTAAATAAACCTCCACGTTAATGAAATCAGAAGATCTGTTTGTCTGTTCGTCTCTGTGCCTGTTCATAGCCTGGCTGAAAGTTATAGTTTGCCTGTCGATTTGCCTGCCCACCTGTTTTTCTTTGTTTGAATGCATGATTTTTGTACATGTGACCGTTTCAATTCGTAACAGATCCCTGTAAAATACACTGAGCAAATTTGATAGTCACCTACTTACCTATGTGTAAACATAATTATTGATAGGCAAGGTTTTGTATATTTATCTTCTATATATATATATATATATATAAACGGCAATGTCCTGACTGACTGACTGACTGACTTAAATCAACGCACAGCCCAAACCGCTGGTCCTAGAGAGTTCAATCTTGGCATGTACATTCTTTATAATGTCTAGAGGCGCACTAAGAACGGATTTTTGAAAATTCATCCCGTAAAGGGGTTAAAGTTTGTATGGGGAAATAAGATTAGTTGGGCTATTTTATTCGAAACTTCACAGGAATGTTTTTAATAATAAATAAGTAAACACATGTTTCAGGTTTTTTGAAAATTCATCCCTTAAAGGGGTTAAATGGAGGGTTAAAGTTTGTATGGGGAAATAAGATTGGTTGGGCTATTTTATTCGAAACTTCACATGAATGTTTTTAACAATAAATAAGTAAACACGTATTTCAGCTTTTTTGAAAATTCATCCCTTAAAGGGGTTAAATGGGGGGTTAAAGTTTGTATGGGGAAATAAGATTGGTTGGGCTATTTTATTCGAAACTTCACAGGAATGTTTTTAATAATAAATAAGTAAACATGTATTTCAGGTTTTTTGAAAATTCATTCCCTATGGGGGTTAAATGGAGGGTTAAAGTTTGTATGGGGAAATAAGATTAGTTGGGCTATTTTATTCGAAACTTCACAAGAATGTTTTTAATAATAAATAAGTAAACATATGTTTCAGGTTTTTTGAAAATTCATCCTTTAACCTCGTCCTGCCCAATGTGATTTATAAAGGACATATTCAATGGTTTAGAACAAAAGAAAAGCGATTATATTTTCGAACTCATTAGGTTTCAATTTCAAAAGTTCTAATTTAGTATACGGGCAGGACGAGGTTAAAGGGGTTAAATGGAGGGTTAAAGTTTGTATGGGGAAATAAGATTAGTTGGGCTATTTTATTCGAAACTTTACAGGAATGGTTTTAATAATAAATAAGTAAACACGTATTTCAGGTTTTTTGAAAATTCATCCCTTAAAGGGGTTAAATAGAGGGTTAAAGTTTGTATGAGGAAATAAGATTAGTTGGGCTATTTTATTCGAAACTTCACATGAATGTTCTTAACAATAAATAAGTAAACACGTGTTTCAGGTTTTTTGAAAGTTCATTCCCTATGGGGGTTAAATGGAAGGTTAAAGTTTGTAAGAACGAACCAGATTCGTTGGGCTATTTAATTCAAAACTTCATAGAAGTGTTCTTGCCAATGAAGATGTAGGTACTTATCTACATACCATGTTATATACGAGTAACATAGGTACGATGAATACGTAGATACTTTTAATATTAAATTTTGGTAAGTAATGCAGTTTGCTACATAAAAGGTCATTGTGAGGTTTTATTTTTTAATTCTAGACAAAACCATATTTATTTGTTTGTTCCTTAAAAATATATATACAATTTTGCATGGCGACATAATGATTCAAAGCGAACGAATTTCAAATGTTTGTTTGACAGCTCGCGCACAGTATAAGCAGCGCGGGTACACGGGCCGCCTCACAGTAAATTCAGCTTTCTATTTCGTGTAGTTTATTTGCAATCAAGTATTTAATTATGTCATACTAATATGCTGTTCAATGAAACAGACTTCAAACAGAATGTAATAAGGTAAGATTCTACTTAGGTTTAGGAAAGGTTAGAACTGCGACCCCACACAGAAACGAACGGCTATCAAAGTAGGTTTTGGGTTAGATTAGAAATGCGACTTCACACAGAAACGAACGACTATCAAAGGAGGTTCAGGTTAGGTTAGGTTTGAATAGTAACCCCATACAGCAACGAACGGCTTTGAAAGTAGGTTTAGGTTAGATTTGAACTCCAACCCCACACAGAAACTAACGGCTATTAAAGTAGGTTTAGGTTAGGTTAGGATAGAACTGCGACCCCACACATAAGGAAACGGCTATCAAAGCAGGTTTAGTTTAGGTTAGAACTGCGACCCCACACAAAAGAAAACGGCTATCAAAGTAGGTTAGGTTAAAACTGTGACCCCACACAAAAGCAAACGGCTATCAAAGTAGGTTTAGTTTAGGTTAGAACTGCAACCCCACACATAAGCAAACGGCTATCAACGTAGGTTTAGTTTAGGTTAGAACTGCGACCCCACACAAAAGAAAACGGCTATCAAAGTAGGTTTAGGTTTGGTTAGAACTGCGACCAGTGCGACCCCACATAGAAACGAACGGCTATTAAAATATGTTTAAGTTAGGTTACAACTGTGACCCCACATATAAGCAAACAGCTATTAAAGTAGGTTCAGGGTTAGTTTAGAACTGCGGAATAAATATTACTAAATTTAAACCAAACTAAAATAAGAACCCGTAAAGGAAAACCTCAAGCACCATTCAAAATTCCCTGATTTAAATTTACTGAAAACTATTCTTCGACAGAATGACTTGTCGATGAAATGAAAATACTTGAACCGTTGTCTTTGAAACAACATTCGATTAAATGATTGTCGACAAGTCAAGGCGACCCCCAAAAAAAAATATCACAAACATTAAACTTATTTCGGCCACTTTTGAATCTCCTGAGAAAAAAAAAACAAAATAGGATTCATTATTTGCAGGAAACCGTGTAACATGCATAATATATAACTACATATAATCGAAATGGTAACCTCCTTCTTTTTTAAAGTCGGTTGAAAACATTTTTTTTTTCATATAAGTCCAAAATCTACGCGTGTGAAGCCGCGGGCAAAAGCTAGTTTTAAAATATACTTTCTGCAAATAGGTAGGTAGTTAAAATATTTTTTGTGCTGTCCACATGGCGTGTTAAGAAATTAAAACTTGTTTGAACCCATTGAACTTAAAGATCTAGAGTATTTCCGCTGGGAAACAATTCTTATTATAATAAGCGAACTCTGATTCAGAAAATATTATTTTGCATCCGTCTGAATTTCACAACTGATTCTTGTAAAATGGTATGTAATGAGTATAAGTTGAGTGGCCGTGTGGTGACGGCAATAGAAATACATTTGTTACCACCCCAACTCTTCCCGTGGGTGCCCTAATAGTCAACTAAGGGATTCGAAGTGTCACTGACCATTATTTATTGAATATTGGATGATGGGCAACAGCTTGCCCTGCGTGGCGATTATGGGTATTTAACTATTTACTTCCTAATGCGTCCGTATGCTTAGGTACCTAATACGAGAGGCCTTTGTCCAGCAGTGGACTAATTATAGACTGATGATGTGATCTGAGTTTAAGTTACCGTACGAGCCCAACACTTGCCCCATTCTTGATGGTGGATGTGATAAATAAAATCACTGATCTATGTTTATGATATAATTTACTGTAAACTAACGCATGAAGAGTATCAGCTACGGACGTATAAACGTTAACGAATAAAGTACTTAAAATAAGTGTATTAAGTCAGCGTGATCGTGGGTACAGCAATTATATTTAATGCTGTCGGGGGGATGTGCAGTGCTTGCAATGTACAGTTACTATAACTTTTCTTATGACATACATAAATAATTACCACATGACTTGATGCCCACCTGACGGTGTGTTTATTTTGTAAAGTTTCAAAATCATTGTTTGTATGTCTGTCTGTCTCTCTGTCTGTTTAGGGCTCCCTCTATATGGCATTTTTTTTTCGAAACGCTTATGTTATAAGAGACTTGGCATAATCAATTTTTGTAAACAATATTTAGAATATTACTTTGCCAGAAACTATTTTGGCATATTATTATTTAGGTCATGTGTTATTTCGCAGAAATTGGATTTCCATATTTTTGGCATAGGTACATAATTATACACGGTATTACGCGAGCACTGCGAAAGATTTTAACTATGCATTCTAGACATCAAATAAACACAAAATATTATTATGCCTCATGTCAATTCCACCAAAAAAAAAATTTTTTTTCTTTTTTTTAGGCCGATTTGAATACTTTTTAACATTTCCAGTACTTTTTATCATGACAACAATTTGTTTAAATTATTTATTTCAATTGTTTTTTTAGGTACAGGTTATTTCGTCAAGTCTATTCGTATTTTTTGATTGTCAGGCAAAAGGTGTGGTAATATTAGAACACATTGTGGTAGCATTGTAATTCAAAAGAAGTTAAATGACGAGTAACGTCGAAAAACTTATTTCGAAAAAAGGTTGATTATCTCTGAAACCAAGCCGAATCCAGGAAATTTTATATAACATTAAAGACTCTAAATATGGTCAGGAATCCAGCATTAAAATCTTTCGGAATGCTGACGTAACACCGTGTATACAACTCTCCGAAACGTACTTCACATACATATATTTTACGTTAGGCAAAAATGCATTATCTATTATGGTAGATTGGGTTTGGTACATATACTTATTATAACGATGTAATAAGACAATGTTAAGAAAAAGATGAGGTGATTGGTTGGTTAGGTTAGAACTACGATCTTGACTACCGTTCATTATTGCTGTGGCAAACTGGGTAAGGTTAGACTAGAACGATTGCGATCTCATTAGGAATTCACTGCTACGACAAAGTGGGTTAGGTTAGAACTGCCATCTCATTATTAAGTCACTGCTATATCAAAGTACGTTAGGTTACGTTAGAACTGGGTAGGACAAAGTGGGTTAGGTTAGGTTAGAACTGCCATCTCATTAGTAAGTCACTACTATATCAAAGTACGTTAGGTTAGGTTAGAACTGCCATCTCATTAGTAAGTCACTACTGTATCAAAGTACGTTAGGTTAGGTTAGAACTGGGTAGGACAAAGTGGGTTAGGTAAGGCATCGGTCTCACCGCGAGCTACTAAGCTATGAACTATCGGCTACAAACACGAACAAAAGGTACGCCCTCCCGTGTAAATATAAAATATTTTAAAATAAAAATAAAACCGCCTTCAAAAATTCGCCCAAACTAAAAAGTCAAAAATAATTTTAGTTCCTACTTCTTAGGATTTCCTACACAAACCTTTAAACCTTTTACCCTATTCATTGAAATAAAATATTATGGCTAGGTACCCTACAGATTTCTTAGAAGTCGGTGCCAAGCCAAATACGTTCATTCAGGTATATATTAGATAGAGCTTTGTAACTTACTGTCACTCCGATTATGTTTTTATCAACAGAATGGTCTACCTCAGTCATTTTGATGAAAGCATAACCGGAGTGACAGTATGTTACAAAGCTCTTGCCTCTATCAAATACAGTTATATACTCGCGAAGAGAACATATTTGGCTTGGCACCGACTTCTAAGAAATCTGTAGGATACCTAGCCATAAAATTTTATTTCAATGAATAGGGTTAAAGGTTTAAAGGTTTGTGTAGGAAATCCTAAGAAGTAGGAACTAAAATTATTTTTGACTTTTTAGTTTGGGCGAATTTTTGAAGGCGGTTTTATTTTTATTTTAAAATATTTTATTTTTTGCTTTTTAGTAGTGTAAAATCGTTATTTAGTATGCTCTAAATACTTATAATTAGAATGTACTGCACTGTAATAGGCCAGAAAACCTGAACTGGATACCTTAAATATTCAAAGAATTATCCCATTATGAAGGAGATATACATTGTATCATCAGCAAGTATGAATAATTTCAAAGATTATAGGTAACAGCCTCAGCATGCCTATATTATTTAAAAAATCACTTACCGCTAACCAACACGTCATAACTACTAAGCAAACACTTAAATAGATCTCGAAAATGTATGACAGTTGTTATATTCAAAGAATTATCCCATTATCAAGGAGATATACATTGTATCATCAGCAAGTATGAATAATTTCAAAGATTATAGGTAACAGCCTTAGCATGCCTATATTATTTAAAGAATCACTTACCGCTAACCAACATGTCATACTACTAAGCAAACACTTAAATAGATATATTCAAAGAATTATCCTCCAACTCCTAATAGTTAAGGAGTTATACCTTTCGTCATCAGCTCACCAACATGAGACTATGACCACCTAAAGGCAAATACTCAAATAGCTTCCAAAATACATGAACTGTGTTATATTTAAAGAATTATCCCCCAACTCCTAATTTCTAAGGAGTTGTACCTTCCATCATCAGCTCACCGGCATGAAAGGATGACCACCTAAACGCAAATACTCGAATAGCTTCCAAAATACATGAAATATGTTATATTTAAGGAATTGTCTACCAACTCCTAATCTCTAAGGAGTTGTACCTTTCATCATCAGCTCACCAACATGAAAGGATGACCACCTAAAGGCAAATACTGTAACGTATCGACATCAATTGAAGATAATTCTTTGCCTTTATTCTTTTTGTAGGCGTTCGATTTAAAATATCATGACGTCGCCACGTACCACGTGACTTACAATCGTACGTCAGTGTTTTCATTCAGGATACTATGGAATTAAACAGAGCGGGTAGAATTTCGACCAATCGTATTCGTGCTAGTTTGTAGTTAGCCAATGGTAAAAGATGTTCAGTATGAGGTGATTCAAAGACGTCGAATGAACGAACATTTGAAGGATTGAGAATGAGAGTTGAGAGAATCTGACTTAAGGGAGTGTAACAGGGATTCGAGGCTTTTTCTTCAGCAGAGCGTCGAGTCGTAAGGAAGTCAGTGAGTTTAGTTCGTAAGGCATATCGTGTTTAGAATTGTTCACAGATATAGCAGGCAGGCTTTACGGCAGCGGAGGTATAGGGCGAGTAACACCATTCCTGGGCGTGATTCGAAGATAGAAATGCGGTACCACCCGGCATTTGGGCGCACCAAGGAAGCACCAGCAGGGATATGGTACGTCGCCTCTGGCATATTTTATATTTATAGGAATTGCTTTGTGATAGTGGAATAATAGGTGCATCGAATCATACGGGATCCCAGCGATATGTTAGAAAGTGGGTAGATTAAGATTCGTTGTGCTTCGGAGATGAGCGTGCTCGAATATCTAGATTCTATTATGTGTGTTCAATTGTGTTTTAATCGTGTTTATTCATAGTTTAAATATTGAATAGTTATTATTCCGATATACTTTCGATATGCTTTATAGAATTACTAAGTGGTAACGAATCGTACTGGTCGATTAGTGATGACTATAAGGTTACGGCAAACCGACACAAGGGCGAACGTAAGTTATTAATATTCATTTAATACGGATTGAATTAGTTTTAGCTTGTAGTTGGGGTCCAGCTTGTGTGAGGGTATCTGGATACAGGGCCCGTGTCTGGATGGTTTTCATACAAATTGAATCTTAAATTGCAATCTATGACAGGAACATAATAATAAATCATTGCTTGTGGTCGTTGTGTGTACGGTTGATTTAATTTAACTAATTTACCTTTATAATGTTCATCGTAACTGCAATACGAACATAATCGAGTAACATTTTAATAATGTAACATGGTTATCTAAATAATTCTGTATTAATTATTCGGTTGCCGTATTCTTTAGTCGACAGTAGTAAACCAGTGGAACGCGCAGTATTATGATTCATGTAGGTTGTATAGATACGCCACGTGTTAACACGTTCAATACGGTAGGGGGTATTTCGACTTCGTACTAGGTATGGTTAGTTACAAGTTAAGCCAATTGCATCAGTGTTAAAATGTGATGCTTACAAAGTTAATAATTTAATAAACTGTTTTATAACGGCGTTTTATAAATACTTTAAATTGTTAATAATTGATAGTGTTTGCCTTAAATTTGGTTTGAATTCAGTTTATTCTACTTAGTTATAACACCATAAACATTAACATCATCCTTTGAGTTATGGTATTATTTTAGTAGACTGTTATATCTAACGCGTTCACTGCGGTTGGGGGTCTTTCGACCCCTTACAAGTATGGTTAGTTATGAGCCTAGCTAATTGCCGCAGAGAAGGTGTTAAGATAATTATTTTCCGTATTAAATGACAGCCTCATTATATTATAGTGTACAAATGTTGGTAGGTAATTAAATAAAATATTTCTCATTTCCGGTCCATGTCCATCGGCGAGAGGCATAATTATATCATCCACGGGATCAAGGGTGTGGAGATATCTGCAATTACATCAGCATCAAATACCCCATCGGTCGCAAGTGACGCTGAAAGGCGTCTGCCATTTTGTCTTGACTGGACTCCGTTGAACTGGTGTGTTGCTTCTGGTTTATTTAATAGTTAGGATTATCTACCCTTCAAATTAATTAATTGTTTGCCATATTGAAAAATATTTCTAAACTTAACCCCTCGTATGCTTAGGCACGGATCCGTGCGTGGGAATTTCAATTTATTGTTTTAAGTGTCAAGGTCACTTTTTCAGTAACCTAATTTGACAGGCCGCATACGAGGGGTTAAATATATTATATTAATGTTGTGTAGAGCGGGCTAGGATCTGGTTTAATTGAACCCCACCATTTAATGAGTTAATTGATTTTTATTTAGAGTTATAATTTATTATTCATCGATTAAACAGAACATTTCATGGAGAATAATTGCTTGATTAGTTTTGGTATTTGAATCACTCCTTTAGTATTTTTCTATTATTCCGTTCAATCATAATCTGTGATGACTCCGTCGAACTGGTGTGTTGCTTCTGGTTTATTTAATAGATATAATTATCTACCCTTCAACTTAATTGTGTGCCATATTGAAAAATATTTCTAAACTTAATATATTATATTAATGCTGTGGAGAGCGGCTAGGATCTGGTTTAATTGGATCCCACCATTTAATGAGTTAATTGATTTTTATTTAGAGTTATAATTTATTATTCATCGATTAAACAGAACATTTCATGGAGAATAATTGCTTGATTAGTTTTGGTATTTGAATCACTCCTTTAGTATTTTCCTATTATTCCGTTCAATTATAATCCGTGGTCAAAATTATTAACTTCTTATTAATACCTGCTATAAACATGATATTTTCTACTTTCCGGTGTTTCGTGCGTACGAGAGAGAGGGCGCCATGTACAGACGGCATCACGACACCGCTACACGCGCGCTTCGTGTTGGGTCGACACTGCTCAGCTACTCTATACATTACGGCACCATATACAGCTACTGCATCTTTGCGCTACTGCTTACGTGAGCTCTACGTGTTGCATCGCCACAGTTATACCTACATTATAATCGTCCGTTTAAGCGGATATCGGTTTCATTTAGAATTAAGGGTATTTTAGATTTAACATCTACCTACGACATAACTACGATATTCTAATATAATACATAATTATTGCTGTTTACATCGTCTTGATTGGCAATGCACTGCTATTCAATATCTTTATGCTCAATGTGATAAATAATGGCTGTGAGCAGTTCCTCCAATTACTTGACTTATTTGGATGCGACTCTTTGTTAATGAATCGCGCAGTAATTCAAGTAATTAATTATAAATCGTTGGTCCATCAATAGTATATTAGAAACTATGAATGCGTGATTCATTACGATGATTACAAACGGTATAACGTAACGTGTGCGTTATGTAGTTGAGACTTATAAATTGATCCAGATTTAATATTGGCAACAAATTGATTGTGGTTCAAGAAACTTATTCTGAAACGTTTAAGTCTATATTACCCTACTGTCAATTAAAGCTATCTACATCAGATAACGGTACACATAAATTCACAGAAATTATTAAAATGCTAAATTGATTATTCTGCATTGGAATTGACCGCATTTAACACTAACGTTGTAGTTAATAGGATCCGCAATACATTCCTTTGATAATGTGATGCAGTACAGTTACTGTTGATTGTTGAAGGTATGGTCGTAGCGGTTTATAGTGTGTTCTTATGAGTCATCTAGTTTGTTAGGCGACCACGAGTTTCATGGTAGAACTGCGGTCTTTATTCGAGGTTCGCGCGAGATCCTTGAAAAGGGTGATTCGCACAACTTTAACTCGCGAAGTAGAATGCTTGCCCGGATCTATTCGGACAAGACATCTAATTAGCATCCGATCAGAAATCTGTATCTTTGTTTGCTAACATTTGTAGTTAAAGACCCCAATTATATATTTATAACCAAACTTTTATACCATATGGGCGAGACTATAAAGTGTGAAGCTTAACGATTTTACAGACTATTGACTAGGTTGTCTCATGCCTTCGGGCTGGGCTTGCTACCATGGAGCTTGAATAATACTGAGCATTGATGTGCAATTCTCAGTAGTATGGTCATACTTGGTCCGTTATTGCGTAATACGGTTCCTGAATAGAAAGTCGTCGATGGGGTCGGGCATTACATTCCTTTGATAATGTGATTCAGGCTACTGATGATTGTTGAAGGTGTGATTATGCCCGGTTTATGGGGGTATTCTTACATGTCATCTAATTTGATAGGAGACTACGAGTTTCATGGTAGGACTGCGGTCTTTATTCGAGGTTTGCGCGAGATCCTTGAAAAGGGTGATTCGCACATTCTACACCGCGAAGTAGAATGCTTGCCCGGATCTATTCGGACAAGACATCTAATTAGCATCCGATCAGAAATCTGTATCTTTGTTTGCTAACATTTGTAGTTAAAGACCCCAATTATATATTTACAACCAAATTTTTATACTATATGGGCGAGATTGCAAGTGCGAAGCTTAACGATATTACAGACTATTGACTAAGTTGTCTCATGCCTTCGGGCTGGGCTTGCTACCATGGAGCTTGAATAGTACTGTGCATTGATGTGCAATTCACAGTACTGTAGTCGAATGGGGTTCTGTTATAGGTAATGCGGATTCTGAATAAGACAGCTTGTCTCATAACATTATGGGAATCTTTAAATCATACTACATACATACTAGAATATTATATCACGTTAATTATAATTGTAAAACATACTACCTACAAATATATTATACACATACATATGAACATCTTGAGAGGGATATTGTCACATTCTTATTCTTAGTCTCGGAATTTGTATCTTCGGATCTATTCCTAGCGTTTGGATATTCTTGGTATACTGACATACCTGAGGGTTTTGCATCGGCTTGCAGCTCTAAATACCCAATATGGTTTATATAGAATCGGTCCACGCTGAGGCTCTCGTCCAGACATTGCCCTTGATATGTATGGGTTTATTAACACTGTATAAAACATAAGCTTCATCTATTTAATAAGTTAGTTTTAAGCGGCTTAGTAGTATACATATTCAAATGTGATATCACGTTTATTATAATTGTAAACCATACTACCTACAAATATATTATATACATACATATGAACATCTTGAGAGGGATATTGTCACATTCTTATTCTTAGTCTCGGAATTTGTATCTTCGGATCTATTCCTAGCGTTTGGATATTCTTAGTGTACTGACATACCTGAGGGTTTTGCATCGGTTTGCAGCTCTAAATACTGTAAACAACCCCCCCCCTCTAAATAGAAATGAAACTAAATTTTAAATATATTTTTTTTATTAAACCAAGAATTATACAGTAAAACATAATATTGATAACTTAGAGATAATTTGGCCAATGATCGTCTAGAGTAGGACACCTATGTTGTGAACCGAATAGTAACAGAGATTCTTTAATGTGAAACAAGCTAAACCTTTGGACACAAAACAAATAGATATTCGAACATGTAATAATAAAGAGAAATGACTATTATTGAAAGGAAAACGTGACATTGTTTTTATTGAATTTGAAGGAATATTAAGATTGATAATTTTGACATTATTAAGCACTGAAATTGAAGTTTATTGATTAGTAGAACAAAGAGTAATGTAGATTATAAAATATATAATGTGAAGAATGAAACATTAAAAATAAAATTCCTCAGAGAGGAATATCCCCGACCATCTAAGTGACCTCTGTCAATTGACTGGAACTTCTAACAAATTTATTGTTTTTAACCCTAACACATCTGCTAGCTAAATTAACAGTTCCAGCAATTTTGGGTGGGGTAAAGAGGCAACGCTAAACCAACCAGTGTGGGGTCGCCCCCGTCAGTTGGGCTTCCTTACTACTACTAGCTAAACGTTTACGGTGCTTCGGAACCTAACTGCAATGCAAACAAAAGGAAAAGATGAAAAGAAGCACCAAGTATTCATACGCGTATCATATTGCAGTATAACCCCAAACTAAGCCTAGCTACAGCTAAAACTCAAATCCTCCAGGGTCTAAGAGTGAAAAGCAAGCACTTTTGTTAATAATAATGTTGATCGATACATTCGTTCTGAATGATCAACCAAGATGAGCGTTCCTTCTGCTCTATAGGACCCAATGCACTGCTTCGCCTCGCAATTGGACCTTAAACAGTCTGACCAAAACTCTTTGGACCAGTCTGTGGCTACGGAACTCAACTTGACGGAATCATTGTTACTTTTATATTATACTGAACACCTTTAATAGTAGACAGTGCATCGCTTGACGCCCCCCACACTAGAGAATAAGAGAACCTAGAAAACCAAAACAAGTTAACTAACAACAGCCCAGAATTGAATTATATTATTAGGCTTTGTTAGAGAATATAGATTTTAAAGTTACTTTAGAATGAATGTTATAATTACCCTTCCCCAAATGAATGACCGACTCTGCTGACTGATGTTGGGAAGAAACTAGGTTGACTCACCATAATTTCCAGTTAATAAAATAATTCTTTAAGACAAATATATTCTAAAATTTCAACACAATTTGGGCAGAGCTTCGCCCTCCAAAGATTCCTTCACTGAAAAGACAGGGTCTTTACCCTTTCGCGGTCAAAACGCAAGAACCCTTTCTATGGGAATCCCCAGCCTTATATACCGAAATTTCATGACAAAATATGTCGAAGTTGCTTTCATAAATTTTGAATATTTGAATTTGATAAATAAAAATATGTGAAACCAGACATGTATATGAAAAGCCCGTATTAAACTGAATACAACAAATTTACAAAGGTAATTTGTTGATATTAGAATCATAAATTTAATATTTTGTGAAATAAAATAATAATAATAAATAAAATAAAATGTGCTTCGGATTTATCGCAATACAATGTCGTGAAGGGTGAGTTACGACTTAACAACAAATGACGTTGCCATTTGTCATTAATGTCATATGTAATCAACAAACATTAATATTTCATAACAAAATATTACTGCTTGTCCCATTTTACGAATCTCCATTGAGACGATAGAACAAACAATATTTATTTCAGGATTATGAAAATACATAATCATAAAATGTATTATTACACACCAAAGTGTCGTCAGAATGCAACTGTTATAAATGGATGAATAACAAATCTAACTACAAATGGTAAGGTAAGTGATTTTACTGTTCAAACATGAACATGGAACAGTCACAATTCGCCCCCGATTTAAGTTTTGCAATGAAGCGCCGTACAGTGATTCATGAGAAACTTCAATCTAAATTCTCAAAAAAAAGAAAACTAATGAATCCATATCTTGGATCAGTTACAATTCGCCCCCGATTTAAGTTTTGCAATGAAGCGCCGTACAGTGATTCAAGAGAAACTTCAATCTAAACTCTCGAAATAATTAAATAAATATCGATATGTCGATATCTTGGAACAGCCACAATCGCCCCCGATTTAAGTTTTGTAACGAAACGCTGTACGTAATGGTTCGTGTAAAACTTCAATCGAAATGCTCAAAATAATTAAATAAATATTGTTTCCAAAAATGACAATTATTGACACTCCTACCCCAGCCCTGTGTAATTTCTGCATCGCATGACGTAATATCAACCGCAAGGTTAAAAATGCCAAGTTTCCTTTTTTTTAAATATATTTTCTTATCTGAAATAAAATTAAAAGGTCGTATTTAATAAATCTACGGCAAGGTCGATAACATCAACGCAAAGCAAAAATTTAATTAATGTGGTGGGTATAAATGACCATTACTCAGAAATATCCAACCTGTTCAGAAAGAGAACTATAAACCTTAAGGCATCAGCTTCATGAATAAAGATTGAAAAGAAGCCAGAACGCCACTCCAGATGAAGCAGTAAAGGTTGTGAGGCTTTACGTTCTCTGTAGAAACCCTTCTTATCCCTTCATTTTGGCGTCCTTAAGCGATATTCCTTCCATCACATACAGAGCCACTGTCAACATTGTACTGACATAATGAAAAGACAAGATAGGTCTTCTCCAGAATGACTATCCCTTTCGATTTCTCAGTTGCCCTCTTCAATAATATCTTCATGGACCAATGACCAGTCCATAACCTCCCCAAACCGATTAGTATCCCTTTTCATGGCATATGTCTCAAACTTGAATAAAACAATTCTGATCCTACATGATTGAGTTTGCTCCCCTTTGTTGTGTTACTTATGTAAGGGAATAAACCATGACCGTGAAGTAATTAAAAAGATAAACAATTTTATTAGAAACCAAGTACCACTTACAAGATGCAAGGTCAACCAGGTTTCTAAGAAAATAAAAGTCAATTGAAAAGGTACATCAACTAGACAATCACGGCCCAAGAACAATAAATATTGTATATTTATCAGGTATCAAAATTACATTATCCAAGACGAGGTGTGTGCTCTCAGTTAGTTTTCATACCTTGTAAGAGTATCACATTGTCAAAAAATTGTACCTTTAAATGGTATAGTAAACTATCCTATCTCCAAGAATTCCTTGACAATGATCCTTGTGACCCCATATCGAACCCCTTCCCCCACCCTATGCACAATATCAATGTGTCAATAATTGCTGATCACATTCTTGACTTCGTGTCCTTGAACCAAAACCCTTTTTTACAAAATAAACATACATGTCACCATGTATACATCACACACTTGAAATACCCCACATCCCAATGGCATTCGTCTCTTAATTAAATTATTCATTCATCACCTTACAGATTCCCCTTACGCGGATTCTCATATGGTTTCATTCAATTACCCAAAATCAAATAGAATATGATCATAAAAATATTAATTTTTGTTTTTAACCCAAATATAAAGATTACCCCGCATACTAAGTTGCGATGAAAATGGTATGAATGATCTACATGTCATAATATATCTACGCCAATAGCCGCTAAGTGCGATACACGAAGAGGACTTCTTTGTCGGAAACATGACGGATATGACATCCACCTTAGAAAAATATGGAAAATGCGAGAATTTTCGTCGTAATTTTCTCAGATGTGCGTCAAGAACTGCATCACGTACACATTCTCGTGGAATGCACCGCCAGGATTCTACGCGTCAAATTTACGCCAAATGCTGTTAGGATTGTGTATGAAAAACCAAAATGAAAAAAATAATCAAAATGTAACAGTAAAAATAAGCACTTGAAAGCAGAACAGTTGGGTACAGGCAATGACAGTTGTACAATTGCCTGCGTAAGAAAATAATAAAAATGTACTACGCGCACAGCGAATTTGTTCACTGCAAAATTCAAGTAGTCAAAATGCTAGTCAAAATAATGAATTTACGCAACAAACAAAAATATTAATTTACGCTTCATGTACGCCCTAAGTATTAGGACCTGTTCACACCAACGACTTGAAAGCAATTTCCATACAAAATTGCACGCAGCGAAATCGCAAGTGATTTCGCCCCCATACAAAACTCGCTCACAAATCGCAAGTATGCACAGAGCCTTACTAGTTATGTGCAACCATTACGCTTACTGCAATTTTGTCTTTGACAAATGAATACTATGGTACGCATATGCTAATTGGCAAGCTAAATGAATGTATGTTTGAATTACTTCAGTAATTGTTTTATTTATTTATTTTATTGAAGTTCACCCGAAGAAGAAAGTTAAGAAGAAAGTTATCAACGTGTCATGAACCTAAATAAAAAGAGAAAAATAAAGATACATATACAAAATAAACATTAAATAGATTTAGGTAACAACAGCATAGTTCTGTTGAGTCATCTGACCAGGCGTAGGGTTCGGCAGGTTGCACCGGAACCATGGCTCGGTTGAGTCATCTGAAGCGGCGTAGAGTTCTGCAGGTTGCCCAGGAACCGCCGAAACAACGCCCATCGCCCAGAAGTCTGCACACGCGATGGTATCCTGCAGTGGCGTGGCACGCCCATCACAAACGTGCTGAAGCGCACGTAACGGTGCGACCGCAACTGCTGCTCCCTCAGCGAGAAACCAGTCCTCCGGCGGACAAGCTGCACCACGTCTTCAGCCACAGCGGAATAATACAGGCTCGACATGTAGAGTGCCCGACCCGGTGTAGCGACTCGAACACCAGAATCGACCAGCTCCGCGATGCCTTAGTCTTCTCGGCGCCCTCCTTCCACCAGTGTGAGGCCCTCCTTGTCCACAAGGGTCTTTTCCATATTGGGAGCCTGTAATTTATTAAATATTAATTTGCTAATAGTAACAGTTTTATTAGAAACTACTTTAAACAATTTACTCTACAGATAAATGATCTGATCTATAATTAAGGAAAACCGAAAATATGACGAAAGCACCAAATAATTGACAACTTGCTAAGAAGAAAAAGAAGATTAGATTTAGAGTACTTCTGACTACTGATAACACAGATTACATGATACATGTATGCTATGACAATAAACTAGAATCTTACCTTGCTATTCCTCGAAGCCCGACTCAACTTCACATTATTTCTAAGCACTATTAATTCTTCTACACTAAATTTACTTCTATCTACACCACTAGGACCCCCGACGCTTTAAAACTTATTGGAATTATCATAATATTGTTATTATTTGTATATAAAATTATAAATAGACAAATATCACACTGTTTCAAATCATTCTTGTAAAACCGGCACTGAAAAAATCATAATTTTCAAACTGAAATTCAAATCTGACATTGACACGAAATTAAGTTTAAGCAGACATAACGGATACTCTGTCTATGGTTTAAGCAGACTGTAAAAACCGCGGCCGCTTTCGCTTGATGAACATGACAGATACCGAAATTTGTTTCACTGACAGCTAAATATTACATTTATCTGGCAGATAAATTTATTCTTCGAAAGGGTCTCACAAATAGATAGCATTTTTAAGTTTGAAAACAATCTTGTAACTAGCGCGTAGTTTGTCTCTGTCATGCGATCGAGAAACACGGTTGCAAGAAAGGGACGGAGGATAGCACAAGTTTAAATGAACATTAATTTATGTGAAATTTACATAAATATTATTTATTAGCAATTTGAGATAATCGTGGATTGAAACGCTCACAAAAAACGTCAAATGTCAAACTATAGCGATTAACTATGGATGAAAATTATTCTCGTAGATTCAAATTATTTTTGCGTAATGAAATTATTTTATTTTGAATAAATGTAAACATTTTTCGTTTTATTTCTTATGTCTGTTTTATTGCGAGCGTGTAAAGGTCTTTACAAAGACTGGCCGTTGACAAATCGACCCATGCCATAAATCTACAAAAATATTATCTTATCTATGGCTACTGTGGTTCGCCCGAATGTTGCCAAGATATCCAGAAATTCGCATTTTCTCCGATTTTTCGAATGAAATCTTAACCCGATTTTTGGAAATGAATAACTGTATTTTTATATTTGAGTAATTTTGACACTTGGATTAACATACGTACCGAATGATTAACGATTTGAATAATATGAAAAGTCGGGATTAGTGTGAAGATTAATGAAAATAACAGTTATTAGTTAAAAATAAAAGTGACAGAACAAAATTATGAGAACGAATTAAAATTATTGTTTCTTTTAGGCAAAGTAAATAACATGGAAACTTATTTTAAAATCTAATTTCACTTTTTCTTTAAAATTCCGTGAATTGAAAACGCGACTTCCACTATTTGTATTTCAACACCTGGCAACACAAATTCGTTTCGTTGTCTCGCGCGTTTTGTCAAGTTTCAAATAATTTTCTCGTTTTAAGCTTAAATTGGGTTTTACGATTACCAATTGGTGCAGAATAGAAGAATAACTGAAATCGGATTCTACTATATAAAAACAGACATAAGAAACTATCCGTCCAAAGCAAAATGTGAACGTAACGTCATGTTTTTTTAACAAAAGTGGGATAAGTTTTCTATCAGTGGAAAACAGTGAAAACATCGCGAGGTTCAACCAAATCAGTGCCCGCGAAGGTCCGGGATCGATCACATAGACTGCAATCCTTCGTGCTGGGTAATTTCCTGCAATCTGGTAAGTTTTCCAAGCATAATTTCTTGTGAAGCTGAAAAGTACGTCTGCAAAACATTTTATAACACGGACGGAACTTTATGAAAGGCAATTGATAAGTGTTTAACTCACATTAAATTCACCGAAAATATGTCCGCAGAGTAAATGTCTCGTACCTTTAACACTGAGGCAATTATTGAACCCTTCTTTATAACACAAAGTAACCTATAAATAAAATACAATATCTACTGTTTCAGTGTACTAGTGAACTGTTTAGGCACAGGGTATTGAAGTGATTTAATGTTCTTTTTCTTTTTCAGTAAGCAAACAAACAAGCAAGGGAATGAAAATGTAACATTTTCGAGGAAAACCGGCATTTCGGAATTACGTTCATTACTGCAGCTGGTCTCGATATATCTTCCCGATTTTACAAGTAAGTGTAAACCACCTATTATATGAACAAAATTCACATACTATATTATACTTAGAGTAACTTGTCAAATTTCAAAAAAATTCAGTGCTCTGTTTCTGAAGAATCTCAATTTTTGCATTCTCTTATATTTTATATAAGGTTTTAAATCTGAAATATTTTATTCGCGTTAGTAATGATTAGTCGAATGCAGCTAAGTAGAATTTTATTGAAATTAAAACATTTATTTATTTTGGTATACTACACTGATTTTGATAATCTGAAAATTGACATAAAATAAAATGTGTACATTTTTTGTCCAGGAAATCAATTTACTTGCTTTTGGTATTATATTAGAAGCTATTTCAAATGCATCATGCATCATTTTATATTCAAAATCCAAAAATATTTGCAATATTAAGTTTTTTTATCTCTTTGTATGCCGGAACAATGGAAAGAAAGAATTAGTTCAATTTTATTTTTAAGCTTAAGAAATCTACTGACTATAACTAAATATTACGAACTAGTTAAGCTTATCTATCTACATCAATCTATGTCCTTGAAGAATTTCTACAAAGCAGAAAAATTCTCAAAATCAGTTACTATGAATTGTAAGTGAGAACGCGCCCCCAGTACTACAAGATTTTATGATATTTCTATTAGAAAATAAACTAAATAGTTAATTTTAGGGAAAACTGATATTAATGATAAATATATAGTAATGAAAATATTATTTTTCAGTTGGCCCTAGCGATGCGCTGTATGAAAGAAGGGATATTATTTATGGAAGTTTCGGAACTTAGATGACCACACATAGTAATGTCACAGGTATATAGATTTCATTAGTTATAACATATTGAAACTTGTATCAGAAAAATGCATGTAGCACTACTGAGTTATGCGACGAAAAATCATGCAACTGCAACATATGCAAATTAGTTGCATGGATATTTGTGAATATTCGCGAAACTTATATCGATTGTCACTGGTGTATAAGAATAAAATAATGATGTCACACGCGCGTTGCTAAGCCATAGAAAACTGCAATAAGATACTCGCCCCCATTTCATTATACTGTTTGCCCGATTTGATGAGATTGTTTTTGGATAATTTTACGCCCCCTTTATCTTATCTTTCTATATCTTATTTTATCTTTTCTTATTTTTCATTTAAGACGCGAAATGTAGCAAATGTCAAGGAGGATGGTAGCAATATGCTTAATAAGCCGCGATTGAATATTTATATTAAATCCCATGTATATTTTTTTTTTCAGGTAACAGTGATTCTACTTGCTACGAAGCTGAAACCCCGAAAGAATGTTGAAAAATGAACGCGAGAAGAAGGAATAAAGCTTATTCTAGAAGAGAAATGTTACGCAAAGAGGAAATGAAATATATATTTGTTATTTTATTTTGAGTCCAAAGATTTAACTTGTTCACACTCGATTTCACGATACCAAATGTGCAGTTAAACTGCATTCCAGAAATCCTGGGAACTATGGCACCAAATGTAAACAACCCCCCCCCTCTAAATAGAAATGAAACTAAATTTTAAATATATTTTTTTTATTAAACCAAGAATTATACAGTAAAACATAATATTGATAACTTAGAGATAATTTGGCCAATGATCGTCTAGAGTAGGACACCTATGTTGTGAACCGAATAGTAACAGAGATTCTTTAATGTGAAACAAGCTAAACCTTTGGACACAAAACAAATAGATATTCGAACATGTAATAATAAAGAGAAATGACTATTATTGAAAGGAAAACGTGACATTGTTTTTATTGAATTTGAAGGAATATTAAGATTGATAATTTTGACATTATTAAGCACTGAAATTGAAGTTTATTGATTAGTAGAACAAAGAGTAATGTAGATTATAAAATATATAATGTGAAGAATGAAACATTAAAAATAAAATTCCTCAGAGAGGAATATCCCCGACCATCTAAGTGACCTCTGTCAATTGACTGGAACTTCTAACAAATTTATTGTTTTTAACCCTAACACATCTGCTAGCTAAATTAACAGTTCCAGCAATTTTGGGTGGGGTAAAGAGGCAACGCTAAACCAACCAGTGTGGGGTCGCCCCCGTCAGTTGGGCTTCCTTACTACTACTAGCTAAACGTTTACGGTGCTTCGGAACCTAACTGCAATGCAAACAAAAGGAAAAGATGAAAAGAAGCACCAAGTATTCATACGCGTATCATATTGCAGTATAACCCCAAACTAAGCCTAGCTACAGCTAAAACTCAAATCCTCCAGGGTCTAAGAGTGAAAAGCAAGCACTTTTGTTAATAATAATGTTGATCGATACATTCGTTCTGAATGATCAACCAAGATGAGCGTTCCTTCTGCTCTATAGGACCCAATGCACTGCTTCGCCTCGCAATTGGACCTTAAACAGTCTGACCAAAACTCTTTGGACCAGTCTGTGGCTACGGAACTCAACTTGACGGAATCATTGTTACTTTTATATTATACTGAACACCTTTAATAGTAGACAGTGCATCGCTTGACGCCCCCCACACTAGAGAATAAGAGAACCTAGAAAACCAAAACAAGTTAACTAACAACAGCCCAGAATTGAATTATATTATTAGGCTTTGTTAGAGAATATAGATTTTAAAGTTACTTTAGAATGAATGTTATAATTACCCTTCCCCAAATGAATGACCGACTCTGCTGACTGATGTTGGGAAGAAACTAGGTTGACTCACCATAATTTCCAGTTAATAAAATAATTCTTTAAGACAAATATATTCTAAAATTTCAACACAATTTGGGCAGAGCTTCGCCCTCCAAAGATTCCTTCACTGAAAAGACAGGGTCTTTACCCTTTCGCGGTCAAAACGCAAGAACCCTTTCTATGGGAATCCCCAGCCTTATATACCGAAATTTCATGACAAAATATGTCGAAGTTGCTTTCATAAATTTTGAATATTTGAATTTGATAAATAAAAATATGTGAAACCAGACATGTATATGAAAAGCCCGTATTAAACTGAATACAACAAATTTACAAAGGTAATTTGTTGATATTAGAATCATAAATTTAATATTTTGTGAAATAAAATAATAATAATAAATAAAATAAAATGTGCTTCGGATTTATCGCAATACAATGTCGTGAAGGGTGAGTTACGACTTAACAACAAATGACGTTGCCATTTGTCATTAATGTCATATGTAATCAACAAACATTAATATTTCATAACAAAATATTACTGCTTGTCCCATTTTACGAATCTCCATTGAGACGATAGAACAAACAATATTTATTTCAGGATTATGAAAATACATAATCATAAAATGTATTATTACACACCAAAGTGTCGTCAGAATGCAACTGTTATAAATGGATGAATAACAAATCTAACTACAAATGGTAAGGTAAGTGATTTTACTGTTCAAACATGAACATGGAACAGTCACAATACCCGATATGGTTTATATAGAATCTGTCCACGCTGAGGCTATCGTTCAGACATTGCCCTTAATATGTATGTGTTTATAATAACGGTTTAGTATTAAGATTGTGTAGAATATTCAAATGGCTTGGATAATATTGTGGTTGTTGGAATATATTTCGGACATGGACTTTGTAACATTTCTCATACCTCAGAGGATATGGGTTATTACTTATCATAATGTTGTCCTATTTACCACTAGATGATCATGCTATTATCAATATTTTATTATATTAATTTTTATTTTTGTGTGTGTGTGCAGGTTAACCTTTGGCGTCAGGTTTTTGTACCGTCATGTTTTCCTGACTTAGGTATTTGGCCCTAGCAATCATGACGGTGTATCTCATGAAGTCCTAACCAGACCAAATGAGATACAGAGCTTGTAGAGTCCTTAGATTTAATTGTAAAACTAATAAGAAATTTTAATTTAATAAATATTTTCTTTTTCCTCTCTATACCTTGTTTATTTTATACTTTTCCCTAAACTTTAGATTTCCCTATTACAGAGTTTAATTGGAGCTTCATAGTTTTCACATTTTCAGTAATAAAGCTTTTAGTCCATGTAGGATGTTACAATACTCAAATAGTTTCCAAAATACACGAAATATGTTATACTTAAAGAATTATCCCCCAACTCCTAATTGCTAAGGAGTTGTACCTTCCATCATCAGATCACCAACTTAAAATGTTCATGACTAGACGCAAATACTTGATGAGTCTTCGAAAATAAATGAAAAATGTCATGTGTGCCTACAACATTTGAAGAGTTCCCTCGATTTCTCCAGGATCCCATCATCAGATCTGGATTCGGTGACAATGGGATCAATAAGAAGGTATACCCATTCAAACAAAAAAAGAATTTTTCAAATCGGTCCACGCGTCTTCGAGTAATCGGGGAACATACATAAAAAAAAAAAGATTTCGACGAATTGTAAACCTCCTCCTTTTTGAAGTCGGTTAAAAAGAAAGTGTCTCTTTTATTTACACGGGAGTGCGTATCTTTTGTTCGTGTTTTTTAACCGATAGCTCGCGGTGAGACCAGTGCCTTAGGTTAGAACTGCCACCTTATTAGTAAGTCACTACTATATCAATGTAAGTACGTTAGGTTAGGTTACAATTGCGACCTTATCAGCAATTGACTGTTATGACAAAGTGGTTTAGGTTAGGATACAACTGCGACCTCAGCAAGTCAGCAGTAATTCACTGCTATGGCAAAGTGGCTTCGGTTAGGTTAGGTTAGAATTGCGACCTTGTTAGATTAAATTATGCTCAATTAGTAAGTCTACAGTAGAGTAAATTGTATTTCCATTTCAACAATTATAAAGAAAAAGAAATGTATTTTCCTTTACTGTCATGGCAAAAAAACTCGACAAGAAAACGTTATGCATATCTTGCACGGGAAAGAGAGGGCTGGAAGATACTCCAACGACAAGTGAATAACTCTGTGATGATGATGATGAAGGTGACCGTCTGTTCATTATAAGAAAAAGATTTGAGAGTTCAACCCACAGTCCCTTATATTCCAGTATGTGTGTCTATTTGTCCGTCCGTGGCTAAGCTCGGCGATCGTTAAGGTGCATGCAGGCCAAAAGAGCATTCGCTGTTCTAACCCCCAACTCTACGAAATTCGATCGTTACACGAAACGAGATTCGTTGATTTCGTAGAGTGGGGGATAGAACAGCGAATGCTCTTTTGGTCTGCATGCACCTTTAGTATCAACTAGAAAGCTTAAATGTGGCATGTACATGTATATTTTTATACCACCGACAGAACGATGAAAAAAATGAAATTTTACGGTAAGTATCTATAGAGGACACGTAAAATGATGATGTTTTATTTGCACTTTCACCTTATGGTATGTGGTGTCTTTAGGTATGTGACCTTGTCATCAAAAGCGGTTGTTTATGCAATATAGAAATAGATAAGAATCTCTTGAAAACTCCAAATAATTGTGCCAGGGAGACACTAAACTTATTGTTAGAATAATATTTATTTTACGTAATGTATACCGTTTTTTAGTGTGGGGATACAACAGGAACCCCTGTCTCTCTATATCTCCGTACACTGCTAACTTTAGTGATCGTTAGTAAATACCTACTAATAATATATATTTGGAATGAATGAATGAATGAATGAACGAATGAATTAATGAATGAATGAAAAATTACTTATAAGAACATGGTGCATTACAGTAGACGTTATAAATATTTACATTATAATAATGAATAAATAATAAAATCAATAAATATCTTGGGACGTCTTACACAAATCGACCTAGTCCCACGGTAAGCGCAATTAAGGCTTGTGATGTGGGGGTACCAGGCGACGATATATATAATAGATAGATACATACAGATACTTAAATACGAAAACAGCCATGACCAAGGTACACAAATTTTGTGATAAATAAATACACAATATTCCGTAAATCCTTAGATCTGTCTGTTTATTTACTTTGCTCAACCAACTCCCGAAAATCACACTCACATGCATGGTTTGTACCATCGCAAATGCGGACTTCTGGCCGAAGGGGGTAGTGTTTCGTCGGTTCCGTGGAGTTTGCCGAATCTTACGCCGGATCAGGCGACGAAACAGAGTCTTCCTGTTATGTCGCGAAAATAACTTAGATTAATAACTTATGTTAGTTTGTAAGGTGTAGGATCTATGAGCCTTCTATGTCTGAAAATAAATGAATTCTTATTATTATTATTGCCCGTGTGTCAGTTTGACCTATTTGATAATCCACTCTTGCAGGGATCAATGAATGTCACTCGTGTTTATGATAAGAGCCTGTGTGGATGACGATGATGGAAATTGTAGGTATCTCATAGTTAAGAATAGGGGAGCCCAGAGAGCTAAATCGGGATTTACTCGAGTGCCAAAGCTTTGGATTGTGAAGAAGAAAAAAATTGGACATGCATATTCATACCTATTAATTTATTCATGCTATCATAACTTCATATAAAATCCATGTCAGATACCCTGTAAGGGCACAACAGATAATTATAATCTTAGAACCAAAGCCTGGATGACGGGAGCAAAATACACCTGTCACTAGTGCTTAGTTAAATATCGACTTATAAAATACGGATTTTTTTTCGCGTTTTAAATCGTCATTTAATTTATTATATATTTTTATGGTCATGGCGTGTGGACTTTCGCTAAGTAATTTCATATTTGATCCTTTCACTCCAACCAAATTATTTCTAAACTTATCTCTAAGCTCTAAGATACTGATCTGAGACAGGGATATACAATTGTGAGTTTGCCCTAACAAATTTACATACCTCATAAATGTAGATGGATGCTTTAATATTTTACAATTTTTAAATAGAGGCAAACAAATGGCTGAGAACTTTACATTAGCGATAATTCGTACACATATTTTCTGGAGTATAAACGGGTCTTCGATATACGTATCTGTATTTTTCCATAATATTATGCCGTATGAAAGCCATGAATATGCATGGACGTAATAAAAAGTGAGCGTAGACTTATAGTCCGTGGACCTGTTTATTTTATCTCTCTCAAAGCATACACGAAATGTGACAGTTTTGTTTTTATTCCCGCAAACCTTCAGACCTTTTAGTCGAGCGCTTCAGATATCATGTCCTACATAATTTTCAAAATATGCGTAAATATGTTACGTGGGAACACAACACAATTTTTATGGTTCCGTAACCAAAATGGCAAAAACGGATCCCTTATAGATTCGCCATATCCGTCTGTCCGTCTGTCAGATGCTGGGTAAGGCTTCCCCTGTTACTCGCCACTCGTCACGGCTTAGTGCATGCTCCTACCAGTTACTACGAAATGAGTCCATGTCATCCCGCCATCTCTTTTTAAGTCTGCCCTTTCCTTAATAAGTTGCCATGCCAAAAATGGAAAGAGACGCTATATTCGATTTCATTGTTTAATGGTCGCCAGCTTTAATTTTTCTGGTTTTTATTCGATTGTGATAAAAATATATATCTGGCGACATGAAAGATTCTTAATAATAAATCGGAAGATACAAGTTAGAAAAACGACCGCCATCGTAAATTTCAGTATTTTGCAACTGTGATAAAAATCGATATCTTCTGAGGATCCGTGAAATTCTGTATAAGGAATCTGAGCTTAGAATTGCGAAATACGGCCGCCATCTTAAATTTCTTTGTTTCTTAACCAATTGCTACGAAAATCGATACCTACCTGAGGATACGAGAGATTCTTTATAACGAATATGAGATCACACGTCAACACTGCAAAAACGGCCGCTACACATCGAGGCCAAACAAAAAAAAAAACAAGAATTAACCTTTTTTTGCAGTTTTAATGTAACCTAATATAGGTATCGATAATAGATCACATTTATCAAATAAAATTACCACATTTTATGAAATTTTTATTCATTTATCCTTCATGCAAAATGTAACATAATGAGCGCACTAATTACAAGTGTCAACGGTGTGGTTGGTGTGGTAGAGTCCAACGAGCGAGTGGCTGCACAAACAAACCCGGCAAATTAAAAAAAAACGTAACCTGACAACGAATTCTATACCAAATTAAATGACAGTTTGACAGCGACAGGATAAAAATTGTTGCCATGTACAGAATATCGACAAAATGCTTATGCAGCCACTCGCTGGTTAGACTCTATGACGAGGGCGGCGAGAAAGGGTAATCCAACCCGCCATGCCGTGCGCGATGAAATTTAAATAAACGTTAGTTATGCACGTCGATAGATGCGTAATAAGTCGTTCACATTTCTTGTTAGATTTGCGGATAAGTTCGAGCATTTTTTGTTCCAAAGGGGTAGTAACAAAAAAATGCAAGTAATTTGTATTTTAGTCTACTATTATTTATTGTACTGGTGAAAAAGTAACCCTGTATATCTATGTATTATTCATTATATCGTCGTTCATCACAAATAATAGCGCTTGTTGTCGGACGGTAAAATGCACACTACGTAGCGGTCTTGGGTTCAATCCCCAGCCCGAATCATTTACTTTATTTTATAAGCTTATGTACGTCATATTATATTATATTCACAAGTCCTTTACGGTGAAGGAAAACATCGTGACGAACTTCCATACATCTGCGATAAAAAACAAGGATGTATGTGAGGTCTCCAACAAGTACCTACTGGGCCAGCGTAAGTACCACGCAAAATAAGCACGTTTGATGTCGAGACGCTAAAAAATGCCCTGAATACAATACAATCCAAAAATACCGACACCACGAGTCTTAATGGAGCGTACCGTTTACTAGGCCGATGTGTGTGAAAATGTCCCAGGATATTGATTTTTTTGTGTGTGACTAGACGAAAACTATGCATCATGGGCTATGATCGAATTTATCATTTTTTCACAAGGTTGATATTTAATATGCTCCTACTCGTAAACAAAGGGTAGCATTTCTTGCTGGTCACAGACCACCTCCTGTAGACGTTCATTATAAGGCGACTCGCAGTCACCAGCAGTTAAATTTCTCGCACTGATATACTTAGACGCGGCGCTCGTCGTGCTTGTTCAGTTGCGACTAAGTAACAGACCCGTAAATAGCGCTCGTTTTTGGCAATAAAAAAGCCGAAAAAGTGCATTTCACTGCTTTACATGGAGTGTTGTGTGAATTGGTATGCAAAGACAACAAGAAGTTCTAATTTAAAAATATAGACTAGCGGCCCATGCTGAAAAAAATATGGGTCATTTGAACCACCAGGTGACCTATCTAGAACGATATAAGAGCATAAAATAATAAGATTCAGCACTATGCCGTCACTTGTAAGCTGTCCAACTGACTCCTGGTGAGAATTTAAAACTACAGGTAGAGTGAGTACATTTTGGTCATATATTTTTGTACGGCATTCTTACCACCGATAGATCCATGAAAAATATTAAGAAAACGCACAGTGCCGTACAAAAATTGCGTGCACACATTTTTTTTTTATTTTCCGACAATCAACAGGGTAAATTTGGTCATTTCATTTTGTACGGCATCTGTGTCATATTATTTCAATACTGCTTCTTATCCATTATTCCGCAACGCCGTACAAAAATGATGTACCAAGGGGAAAAAATCGAGAGTTGCAATCCCTTCTCTTTCCGTGGTCCAGGGGGTGATTTGACACAACATGAAATAAATTTATTTTGAAAGTATTTTATGCATAGATAATATTTTTTCATATGCCGTATATTTTCGTTGGTCCAAAGGGAAAAAAAAACTGTACGAAATGTAAGGTGATTTTTTTTATACGGCATTTAGATATTTTATTTTTACTAATAGTCTTTTCTTGATTCTAGGTTCCTAGTTAGAAACTATAAAAGTGATGACATCATAGGTAAATAAATCTTTACATCTTAAATTTGTACGTAAGACTTGGATTTTGACAAATACATATTTATGTTTCAGAAAATAATAGATAAGTTCATTCGGACGTCGATGAAGACGTTGATTCCGATAACAACTGAGTAACTGATTCCAATACTGCATAAATTTATCTAATTTCTTAAAAAAAATTATTATCATAAAATATATAGATTTTTTCTAAAAAATCATTGTTTTATTTATTGACATCATTACAATGAAACAAATCAATTTTATATTATATGTATGTATCAATAACGTTTGAAGTATACAATAAAACCAAAAAGTATACATAACTCTTGATACTGGGATTATTCATTTTCAATTCTTGGACATAATATACACAACGTTTCAATTCTGCTAGACGTCATAGTGATTTTATCATATTATCAATTGTTCTCTTCAAAAATATGTTAATACCGCACTGCATCAGATGGCCATAAAGTACCCTTAAAATTGTAGCGTGACTTTCATCAGCCTAAAATATATGGTCTGCATAAAAATGTACGGCATTATTTTTTCCTAATTTATCTCATCGTCATCATCATTTCAGCCAAAAGACGTCCACTGCTGGACATCTAATTTATCTATGTTAATGTTATTTAAAACAAGGGATAAAATGTAAAAAATTGCTATATTTCATTAATCTATGATATTTATACTTTTACATTAATTTGCAAAATTTCAGCTTTTGTATTTCTCTATAATTCTTTTTAGAACGGTTTATTTTGAACGGCAATACTATGTAAGGATTGTGTTTTACAACATCATGTTAAAAAAGAAGTTCCCGTACAGGATCAAATGATTTTACAGCTGTAAAAATCAAGGATACGATGAAATGAAGATGATTATTGATATATACATTCAAATGGACTATAATTTTTTGACAGCAATATTTTTAATAGTACTTTTGAGTGCTAGATTATGTTTTGGAACCGAAGCCGTACTTTTTCAAATCACCCCCTGGACTACGGAAAGAGAGGGGATTGCAACCCTCGATTTTTTCCCTTGTCGCATGATTTTTGTACGGCGTTGCGGAATAATGGATTAGAAGCAGTATTGAAATAGTATGACACAGATGCTGTACAAAATCAAATGGCCAAATTTACCCTGGTGAATGTCGGAAAATAAAAAAAAATTCATACGTTGTGGCGCACAATTTTTGTACGCCACTGTGCGTTTCCTTATTATTTTTCATAGATCTATCGGTGGTAAGAATGCCGTACAAAAATATATGACCAAAATGTACTCACTCTACCTGTACTTTTAAATTCTCACCAGGAGTCAGTTGGACAGCTTACAAGTGACGGCATAGTGCTGAATCTTATTATTTTATGCTCTTATATCGTTCTAGATAGGTTACCTGGTGGTTCAAATGACCCATATTTTTTTCAGCATGGGCCGCTAGTCTAATAAACTGAACTACATTCCGCAGAAAAGTCATACTATGCAATATGCTATTGCTTTCTTACGAAGCACGTGTACCATTAGTGGTGGGACAATGTTGGTTTCGTTAATTACCGTGACCACGTGCTTTGTTTAAAGTAAGTTTAACCGGGTTTACGGAATAGAGATGAAAATAAGGATTGATTTTTAGCAATGTAACATTTTACAATCTTTTTTAGATTAGATTATTCAGTAGTAAGCTGTAGTTTGTAGTTTTTTACGTAGTTAGTAGTAAGTAAACAAGTCGTTTGATTCAACATTTTTATAGTTTATTGTGTAAGTACGTAATGTGGACAGTTTTTTAACGCAGGTTTTTTGAGTCAGGAACGCTCATCGCCCATGTGATTCCACCGATGGGCCTGACAATGATTGATCTCGAAGGCAGTACGAGGGCACTCGGAGTTGATTTGACATCGATAAATGTTATGTTGGCTTTTTTGTATTATCTTGGTATGCAGTTGGGTTCCGTGTCATAAGATAGGCCCGATGATGAAATTGGACGAAGTTCGAAAGAACTCGGAGTAGGTTTGAGACAATGATATCCTACGATGACTTTATAGGATGAGCAGTTAGGTCAAATACCACAAGATAGGCCTGATGATGAACTTGGAGGAAATGCGAGGGAACTCGGAGAGGTCTTGAGATAGTTGTACGTTGTATTGGCTTTTTATTATATATATCGTCGCCTGGTACCCACATCACAAGCCTTAATTGAGCTTACCGTGGGACTAGGTCGATTTGTGTAAGATGTCCCAAGATATTTATTTATTATTTATTATTATTATTTAGTATCCTCTTGGTGAGCAGTTAGGTCCAGTACCACAAGATGGACTTGATGATGAATTGGCTTGAACTTGGCTTGGCTTCAGATAATAATATGCTATGTTGGCTTTTTAGGATTAGCAGTTAGGTCAAATACCACAAGATAGGCCTGATGATGAACTTGGAGTAAGTGCGAGGGAACTCGGAGTTGGTTTGAGATAATGATATGTTCTGTTGGCTTTTTAGGATCCTCTTGGTGAGCATGTGTCAAATATCACAAAATAGGCCTGATGATGAATTTGGAGTAAGTGCGAGGGAACTTGGAGTTGGTTAAGGATAATGATATGTTGTGTTGGCTTTTGAGGATTAGCAGTTGGGTCAAATACCACAAGATGGGTCTGGTGATGAACTTGAAGGAAGTTCGAGGGAACTCGGAGTTGGTTTCAGATAATGATATGCTATGTTGGCTTTTTAGGATTAGCAGTTGGGTCAAATGCCACAAGATAGGCCTGATGATGAAGTTGGAGGAAGTGCGAGGGAACTCGAAGCTGGTTAAAATCATCATCAATATTATCGAAGCAGATGTTAAAACTAACATGAAAATGTTTATCACAATATGTAACTATTATGTAGATGACACGTGTAACAATGATAAAATGGTGTTAAAAAAGTGATATTTCTTGGACGTGAGAAAAACAATAGTTTCCTTGGGTTGCGGTGTTCTGTTCCGTTAGAATTGGAGATGTGCTATAATTACTTATTCTGTGGTGAAAGTGAGTCTGTTATTTATATACTAACTTAGAAATTAGTAAATGTGTATTGTACAGGTTAAAGTATATATTCATTTGTTACTTAAGTACCAACTAGTTAATCTGCCATATCTGAGGCAGCCCTGTTGCGTGATTGTGCGAGTTGCGCGTGTACAAACATACCCGTACGCACACATAGGCACAGACAAAATGTCAGATTTAGTTTTTGTATGCCGTGTCCACTCTGTGACATAATTGTATAATTTGGCATGTAATTCAGTATAATATTTTTCCACAGCTCCATTTCGTCACAGGTTTTTTTTCTTCGTGGCATTTTTAAATCACTCGGCAATAATTATTTTGTGAAAAGAGTTATCGGTATGGTTAAATTAATCGACATCCTTTCCAATAAGCGACAATACCAAATAGCAAAATTGGCTAAGCAGGTATACCCACTAAAGTTAAGTATGGAGGGTAGGTATTAGAAATGAGAAATAAATAATGTTGATAAATTTAAACCTTATCCCCTGATCTGTGTAGGCGTCCTGAAAGGACGTCTGTCACCAATGTAATTGAAATTTGAATTTTATTTTCAAGGTTTATTTTCCAGTAGTAGGTACTTTTTTGACAGACCACATATACATATGACCACATATATATATGTGTATATATATACATGGGTTACTTTTTCACCAGTACAAAAAAGCTAGTTAACACCTTGGTATTCTCCATATTCAGCTACGGGGCCGAGACATGGACGTTAAAGAAAGCTGATCGCCAACGCATTGATGCTTTCGAGATGTGGGTTTGGCGGAAAATGCTTCAGATCCCGTGGACGGCCTTCCGTACAAATGCGTCTATCTTGCACGAGCTAAACTTAAAGACCCGTCTCTCTTCCATTTGCCTGCGTAGGGTACTTGACTTCTTTGGTCACATCGCCAGGAAAGAAGGGCACAATCTCGAGCAACTCATGGTTACCGGTAAGGTAGATGGCAAAAGACCAAGAGGTCGTAGTCCAATCAGATGGAGTGACCAGATTCGGACAACCCTAGACACAAATTTACACGCTGCCCTCCACTCAGCCAAGGAAAGAAACAAGTGGCGAACAACTGTACGGAAGAAGATTATGCCCCATTTAGGGAATCACGACCCTCAGAATTGAGGAACACGACGCGAGGAGGAGGAGGACAAAAAAACTGAAATACCAATGTTTTAACTTATCCGCAAACCTAACAGGAAATTTGGACGCATTGCGCATTATCAATGTGCATAACTAGCAAAACACACGAACTGGCAACTATTTATTTAAAACGTCATCGCACGCGGCATGGCGGGTTGGAAAAGCGGCGGCGGTAATGTGCATCGGGTATCAACTTATCATTATGACTTGGCAAAAATATCTTACTAGATCCCAAATCCTCCGTCTTACTTGCACGGGCTTAGGACCGTCAAAATAAAGAATTTTTCTGTGTGTTAAATTTGTCGAATGTTTTAAATTATGTCTGGGAAACGTGATAAAATTACAAAGTAGCACAGAAACTTTCTTTATTGAGGCGTATTTCAAAATTTTAAATCAACTTTATCTGCACAAATATCGTTAAGTGCTCTAAAATGCGTCCAGAAACAATAGACAATGACCAGCATTACCCACCATCAGAACTTGGCACATACATAAAGTTAACATTATATACGATTTTTCCGGAGGTTATGAGTTTTAAATTTGGAACAGCTGTCAGATTCAAGTGGGGTGCCTATTCTGGTATCTATAAATATTCAGCCAGTCATCAACACAATAAGTTAATTCAGTATATTTTTTTAGTAACAATCGGACGATATTTTCATATCGAGTGACACAAGATTTTAAAAAAATACAGAAATACAAATCGGTGCCATTCCTGCCTTTTGTTTATTGCCTTACAAGTGAAAAATTGTGAAAAGTTGTAAATACTTTGTGATAATACTGATAATTATTTGATAATGAGTGGCAGTGACTCGGATAACGATATGAGCACTCCGCCGGACATACTCAATGCAGCTATGACAGCAACTAACAACCTGTTGCCGCAAAAGTCGAGAGCCAAGTATGAGAAGGCTCTGTTTCTGAACGCATCTTAGAGCACTTATGATATGTGTGTAGATAAAGTAGTGTATGCAACTATACGTTTTATCCGTGCGGTGACGGAGTAAGAATACAAAAATCACCGCCCCTCTCTTCCCGTGGGTGTCGTAGGAGTCGACTAAGGGAAATACTGAGTAGCCAGCTTCTCAGCCGGTGGTAGGGTATTTTTACTAGTACCCGCCTGGTTGGCTACCACCGTACATTCGGTGTAAACGCCCGTGAAATGACTTACCTTCGTGTTTGCCGTGTTTCGGGGTCAACCGGTGTATTTACCAGCATCTAGCGGGCCAGCAAGGCGGTGGCAACTAACAGGTTACTGATTGTCTCCTGTTCGTTGCCGCCGCGATTTGGGCTCTACTTTTCACTTACGATCAGGTGGAGTGGAGCCACTTTGTTGTGCCAACGTTATTTTTATTGGGTCGGCAACGCGCATGTGACACCCTGAGGTTGCAGGCGCCCATAGGCTACGGTAAAAAAAAAATACGTAATCAGGCATTACGTACAGTTGCATAAACTACTATTATGTACAATGATTGGAATCAAAAAAACATACCTAATTAATGGGGTCCATTTCTCATGCTTATTAATTAATTTACATGAATGTTTCCTTCGATATTTCCCATCACAAGTTTTCACTTTTAAGTTCATCAAAATGCTCTTATTATTGGACTTGGGCCTCTTCAACGTATACTCGACGTTTCACCTCACCCCACAAAAAAAGTCACACGGGGTCAAATCTGTTGACCTGGCTGGTCATAACACTGGCATTTTCCAGGCGGGGCACACTTTGCGTTAGAGTTTACTCTATACATAAAGCATTTTATCACGCTCACATGATGCTCCAGTACATCATGAATCAAGCGCCGAGCGCCTACTTTACGTATCGAGTAAACGCTAACTTAATCGTTACTTGCCAAATCATGACACTTGCCTTTTTCTTTGGCTTGTTAATCTCGCAACCATACTTATATTTATACAATCATATTTTTTCAGTTGAATATTGAAATACAGTTGAAGATTGGGAAGATACTTCAGCAGAAAGAACCTAATGAAAATGTAACGGGACACGTTTCAAGAAAATGGTATTGAACTTGGTGACAAGAAACATTCATATATTTTTAATTGAGAACAATGTTTATATACTATTTAATTTTCGACATTATTATGAGCTGTGTTTTGCCGAATAAATATTGTTACTGAATACAAGTGATGAAAGTGAGCATTTTCTACATGAGTGTCGGCGATCGAAACCGACAAGAGTTAAAGAGGTCTACATTTCAACACCAACATCAAACTATAATATGCGAATGCATTATGCGAGAAAATATCTGCATACAGTACCAACCAGACTGTGCAGAAAAATAGGGGAGAGTGGGGTACAGTGAATAAAGGTGCACTGTGAATATTTTGCATTAGCTTTATTTATCGCTTTAATAATCCGGTATTCTTTTTTCACGAATCTGCTCATCTGTGTGATACTAATATTGGAGTAACTAAATAACGGAAGATACTTTCAATTATACCTGAAAAGTCTTGTTCTTGCTTTTTTTACCTCAAACTAGGAACTGTTCTGTGATTTTTGATTGAAGAGGTAACTTTAGTTCACTTTTTTATAATGAAAATGATTTTAAAGCTATATGTAAATTATATACTTGTGCTGGAAAATGTGTCCTCTAAGGAATAGGTGGGACAATAAGGTATCTAGAAAATTACATATAAAAATAACACCACTACAACATTTGTAAAAAAAAGGGATCCACTGTACCCCACTCTCCTCTACTATGAAAATTCAGTCTTGCACTCGCGCAGAAAAATATCACATTCTGTGGAGTGAAGTTCAGGTAGAGTTCTTATGAAAACTGTCACCACTCTTAGTAACCTCGTATGTCACTATTGAATCGGAACTGAGATACGTACGCACTATAGGAGTAGCTTAAAGTCCGTTGGCTCAACTGCTACTTTTATTCCTATGTAAATTAAGAGTGACAGCTGGTAACCACAGTTACCAAAAGCTATTGAGTGGCTATTATGGATCGAATATTCGCTGTGTCGAAAATCGTAGAAATAATGTATCCTAAAATCAAAATTAATGTTTCGATTGGACAATCGACGTATATTTGTGACCGAGATTGTCATCCCATAATCTCGGTCACAAATATACGTTGGCTCGACTGCTACCGGATCGAATATTCGCTGGGTCGAAAAGTGTATAAACGAGACCATAATTGTAATTGGTTACCGGCGAAAACATCACACTTGTAAACAAAATGTAAAAATTGTCTCACTTGTACTCTGTTTGGTTAGGTATTTTAAAAAGGTAAAAAATCTTGCACTATCTTTTTATTGAAAAATGCATTTAAAAATCCAAACTAGGTACTTAATGAATCAAAACAATGTAAATCACTGTATTCCTTTGTTATATTACGTATATTTGGTAAAACGTATTTTCTACTTGTAGTTTTCAATAAAAAGATACTGCAAGATTGTTTACCTTTTTTTAAATATCTAACCAAACAGAGTATAGAATATAGAGCAAGAATATAATTATGTATATAAAAACTATAATATGTATGTGTCAACCATTCGGCAACCCATTATCTCGATTACATCGTAAATAGTAGCCCCAAACTTTGGTATTAGGTACTATTCGTCATCTATTTACTGAAGTATTCCTACATGGATATAAAACAATTTGTACATAGCACAGACGTTGATACAAGAACAGACGAGGCGATGAACTTTCGATACTCAACAGATTGAAACCTATGTTTTAGCTATGCATATATTTAGGCCACCAATATTTAAATTTAGCGAATATTAGTTCTCAGCAGAAGAGTACAGAAGAGTAGGTAGGTACTGTAGCCGTGCCATGAGCTGGAAAGTAAAGGATACGTAATTACGTAAGGTTTTACTCGATACGTGCATTCTATCGTGCTCGCGCTTACAAATAGGAGCGAGCGCGATGGCCTGCTCAACGTATTTAATAAAACCTAATGTTACCGATACTTGTAAAGTCATGGTACGGCTACTGTTTATTATATTTACTGTATCGTTGGCCAGTAAGTTAGGGTTTTCGATCTTTTGCAGGCAACGCTATATAGGCGTGTGGTCCAAACAGCTGTCAGATTCATAGGCACTGAACATAAAATATCGAAATTCTAATTGTATTTGGAGGTAACCGTTATAATGGCGGGACCGGATCCTGAATTCGATCGATTCATATTGCATTATTTAGTACTGAATTTGTACTATTTAGTACCTGTTGTAAAAAAAATTGTACCTCTTCTATTTCAAAGTTATATTCAGTCAGTCTGGTCCCGCCATTATAACGTTATAATGGCGGAACCAAATCCTGAATTCGATCGATTCATATTGCATTATTTATTTAGTACTAAATTTGTACTTTTTGGTACCCGTTGTAAAAAAATTATTACCTCTTCCATTTTAAAATTATATTTCAAATAGTCTGCTTCAAATGATCTGGCGGAACCAGACTATTTCAAATATAATTTTGGAATGAAAGAAGTACAATTTTTTTTACAACAGGTACCAAATAGTACAAATTCAGTATGTACTAAATAATGCAATATGAATCGACAGAATATGGACAGAATTCAGGACCTGGTTCCGCCATTATAACGTTATAATGGCGGGACCAGACTATTTGAAGTATAATTTCGAAATGTCTCGCCATTATCGTTATAATTACATTTGGATCGTTACATTTGGAGTTTATTAATTTCATAAATGTATGACGACTAGAAAACGGTCGCCGAACTGAAGATTGGGCCCTAAAACAGGAACTCAAAATGACTGACACTAAACAAAATTACTAGAACTTTGTTCATTTCATCCTTTAGTAGATTGGCTACCAAACCAGCTTCGAAATGGGATTAAAATCTCAATAGGTAACTGGCTTTAAATCGGGACTTATCATTACCGGTTTGTAACCAGGTTTGTACCAAATCCAGATACGAGATGGGAAAGTTAGTCCCATTTCATCCTACCAGACGGGAAACTATAATTCCCATTTGGCAGCCAGCTATCAAATCCGAATACCAAACGGTAAGTACTAAAGGCATTTCATGGGAATTGACTCGGAAACGTTTATTTATTTTAGAAAACATTATTCCTTATGTAATGGTTTTAAGAATAAATAAACCACAAAATATATAGAAAATTCAATTCGCGAATTTATTTTGACAGTTTGTTGGTCTTTACGCCATATCACCGCCCCAGTGTCAGAAAAAAATATTAAAAACCATCACTGAGGAAGCGGCAGTGTGAACCCAACGATCATCTACATATATATAGGTATATTTGATAATTTTACTGACATAGGATCTATATCTACTCTTTGTTTAGTGAGCGAGAAAAAAGTCGACAAATCATCCCTTACTTGCCTCCTGTGGAACCAGTAGCCGTACCATGAGCTGCCCCTGCGTTATTAACGCGGACTTACATAGGTGCTTTCTATACGGGTGGCTCGCCCCAAGACGCGATTACGGGCGGGATGGAAAGTAAGTCCGCGTTAAAAACGCAGCGGCAGCTTATGGTAAGCACACAGTGCCTGAAAGTATCCTTTCCCTCTCTAGTACGTTTTGTAGATACTAGGTTCAAGAAGTACCTACCTACCTACCTTCAAAAATTTATAAAAATACATTCTGTTGCAATGCTATCAGACAAACATCTACAGCTAGGAAAACAGCCACTATCAACCATTTGACCATTGCCGTCGGCTATACTAAATAGGTGGCCAAGAAACAAATACCTACATTCCCGTGAGGTTGGAATACAGAGTCCCTCTAGAAGGTTTTTAAATGTTTCAGAGCGGTCGATAATAGTACATTGTGCATCTAGGAAGGTAAGTACAGTATCACTAACGAGAGTGTTAGAAGCCCGACGCCGTAGGCGGAGGGCTTTTGATGACTCGAGTTAGTAGGTATGCCTCTTACCGATTGTGATGCATACAATGTTTTTTATAACACTTGCAGACAAAGAATATGTTATGAGACGAAATATTGGTATTCCCTAAGGAATTTCACTTTTCTATTACTCCCACTGCAATATGCACAAGCAATGGCGCGCTTAGAAAGCAAATGTGATGAAAAATGTTGAAACCGCGTAAAATAGTAGGTATTAGCTACTGTAACATGCCTAGGTAGTAGGTACTTCTGAAACATGAACTAAACTCTAGGGGGTCTAACTACACTGCATCCTAATACTCCTGAAACCTCTCTGACAACGGAAATACAGCACCTTGTTTATATTATGGTATAAAGCATCCGAAAATTGAGCGTCCAGCTGTTCGCCTGTGTCTGGAAAATCTTCGTTGCGTTTGTATTTAAGTAAGTACTCGTACCTAACCTACTTTTAATTGATATCGGACAATCTAATTAGCATCTTATGGGATGGTAGGCGAAAATGTAGGTAAACTTAGACAGGATAACACTATCCTTACATATTATATAATGTAAAATGTTAGTTGAAGACTAACGTAGTAGGTATGTAGGCTAACATTTAGTAATATAAATGTTACTCCAACAAGGTCTAAAATCTAAATGTCCGATAAACCACTAGTACATCATCAGTATCGTAGTTGGTAATAAAGCAAGTCGGCAAATGTCCATCAGATCATTCAATTTGGCCTACCACTACGTTTCTAATGAATATATTTCTTCAATCTTCTAACTCCATAGAAGTACCCAAAATACCTACACATTTTATTACTTATTATACTTGAGGCCCTAGCACATCTTGTACAACAATATTGGCAGCAATTTGTGACCTGCTCACAACTTCTCATCTCTTGTGAATCAATGTAATCAAAAAGGGACGGGTAGCCGCGACAAGGTTCCTGTCATGCACGATATGTGCTAGTGCCGTTGATCAAGTATAATAGTATGAATTTCTTAGGTCAATCTATACTCGTAATTATATTGCCACATTGTTCCTAGCGAATAGAGACCCGCTGCGGTAAATACTACTGTTTTGGGACATAAGTAACTTTCTTTGATAACTATTTTATTTACCAGTAAGTAGCTGTACCAAAAAATATAATACTCTAAAGAGTTGTACATAACGGCGACGGATAGGTATTACCCGAAGAGTACGGGAATAACTTCCTTACTACAGCTGTTGTTATATCTGTACAGTTAAAAGTAGGGATTTTAATACCAAACCAACAATTGGTTTTGCTTCACAAAATACAATACAATATAAAGTAATTTCCTAATTGGCGCCCTCTAGTTAGAACTTAGACCATTTAGAAAAGCTGTTCTTTTAACTGGCGCCATCTAGTTTATTGATGAGTAATGATTGTACAACTGACATTGGGTACTGACGGGAGGTGTAGTAGTGTGCGTTACAGGGTAAAATTACATAATTTTCTAGTTTTTGCATTATTGCGATTTAGAAGAACAGTATTTTGTGCAGGTTGCTATCGATTTGTACATTAGATTTTTTGCTCCTTGCGCGTATCTCAAAACATGTTAACTCTGATCTTCGGTTTAGCAGAAAATGACGAAAATATGATGTTTGTGCAATTGTAGCGCCATCTTTTAGCAGATAAGCGGCAGGGATAGGGTCGGATCCACCTTAATGCCCCATATTGTAACGTTTTAACCGTCTTACTGTTATGTTAGTAGCAAGATCGACCTATGGACGTCTCATCGAGTAAGACAGATTGAGGCTAAAAAATTCACTCGTCTTTCAGAATTAGTTTCAGCTTTCTGTAAATTCTCGTGGATCTTGCACGTACATTATTATACCATTCGTCAGTAGAAAACAAAAAAACGTAAATATTTAAACCTAAAAGTTACTTAATCACGCACTTTAAGAACACAATCTTGGTTTTATTATCAAATGTTTTACATTAAGTTTGAGTGCGCTTACATTCTTAGTTAAAATCATGGATATTTATTATTATGAACGTAGGTATATCTGAGAAAAACAAAGATAGAAGACTAAAATCGCGTAGCAGTTTTATTACCAATCCCGCTCTCGAGTACCAAACGCCAAAAAAGGCCCGTCTTAAAGCATGGAGGTCACAGGTGCAAGTTCACTTGACGCCGACTCTCTTGATATAGTACCAGCAGAGCACTTGCCACCCGGAGCAAACGAAAAATGGACTACCTGGAAAGCCCTGAATAGATTGAGGTCGGGAGTGGGCCGATCGAAAGACAACCTCCTGAAGTGGGGAATCGGCCCAGAACAAAGTGACATCCTCTGTGAGTGTGGCGATTTACAAACAACAAAACACATGATGCAGTGGTCCCTGTGTCCAATTACGTGCACTTCGGAAGATCTGGCAAAAGCTACTCCCCGAGGAGTAGAAGTGGCGAGATACTGGCAAAAAATAATTTAGTTAATAATTTAACAGAGTGTTGTATCAAAGACGTTAAATGCTATGGAAAAACAGCCATATTTCTTAACATTTTTTTATTCTACTGTTTTTAAACGGTTTTTATTAACTTCACCGCGTATCAACTGTCGTCGATGCTTCAAATCTTGTGATCGATTTTTCGACCACTTCTACTGCACCGAAAACAATAAAATTTTGAACTCTTATCAAGTCCCCATGACAATGCAATATTATAAAATTTGTATCCTTGTATCCTCAAAGCCTGATGCTGCAGACGTACTGCTTACCATAGCCGAGAGTGTTAGACACGTGAAAATGAAGGTATAGCATGTTTGGCATAATCAAATACTAACAGCCTGATCTTGACTTCCAACTCCTCACTCCTGATGCTGCAATACTGCCCACAATAACCGCAAGGTTTATCTTTTATCGATATCTTGATTTTAAAGAAGTTCTTTAGATATTAAGTAGAAACATGCGAATTTAATACTAACGTCCAACTCTTCAAATCTGATACTCCAGTGTTACTGCCTGCCACAACCGCTAGGTTTAGCGATATGTAGATTTTGAAGTACTGCTTTAGATATTTGGTAGAAACATACGGATTTCATTATCATCATCATCATCATCATATCAGCCGAAAGACGTTCTCTGTTCAATATAGGCCTCCCCCAAAGATTGCCCCAAGGACCGGCCCTGTGCCACCAGCATCCAGCGACTTTCACCAGGTCACGAGTCCACCTTGTGGGGGGCCTACACACGCTGCGCATTCCGGTACGTGACCGCCACTCCAGAACCTTACCGCCCTAACGGCCATCGGTTCCACGCGCAACGAGCCCCGCCCACTGCCACTTCAGTTTAACGATTCGAAGAGCTATATCGGTAACTTAGGTTCTGCTGCGGATGGTATCATTTCTAATCCGATATCGCAGAGAGACTCCGAGCATAGCCCTCTCCATTGCCTTTTGGGTATCACTGAGCCTTCTTATAGACCCATTGTAAGCGACCTCGGTTTAGTACCGTATGTCATCACTGGCAACATACACTGATCAAAGACTTTCGTCTTCAAGCCCTGCGGAATATTGGACGAAAAGATACAGACGGATTTAATACTAACTTCCAACTCCTCAAACCTGATGCTGCTGAGACACGTGCCACTGCCTGCCATAACCGCCAGGTTTATCGAAATGTTAAATTTAAAGTAATGCTTTAGCTAATGGGTAAAAACATAAACATTGAATACTCACGTCCAAATCCTCATATCTGATACTGCAATATTATCATAACCGCTATTAGTGCGCCATAACCGCTGACAGCGTGGGTAGTTCGCGTAGGACGTGGCGCCGGACCTGCGGTCCGCTTGTTGATAGTGTAAGTTCAATCCTCGAGCCTTCGGGGTCGCGTAGGGCAAGCCGTCGGGCCTGCGGCCCTCCATCTAAAAGACTGACAGGGTGAGAAGTTTGCGTAGGGCGAGCTGTTGGGTCCGGCTGATAGACTAACAGCGTGAGTGGTTCACGTAGGGCAGGCCGTCGGGCCTGCGGCCCTCCGGCTGATAGAGTGACAGTTTGAGTAAATCGCGCAGGGCGAGCCGTCGGGCCTGCGGTCCTCCGGCTAATAGAGTGAGAGCGTGAGTGGTTCGCGTAGGGCGAGTCATCGGGCCTGAGGCCCACCAGCTGAAAGAGTGACAGCGTGAGTGGATTGCGTAGGGAGCCGTCGGGCCTACGGCCCTCCAGCTGATAGAGTGACAGCGTGAGTGGATCGCGTAGGGCGAGCCGTCGGGCCTGTGGCCCTCCGGCTGATAGACTGAGACCGTGAGTGGACCGCGTAGGGCGAACCGTCGGGCCTGCGGCCCTCCAGCTGGTAGACTGACAGCGTGAGTGGATCGCGTAGGGCTAGCCGTCGGGCCTGCGGCCCTCCAGCTGATAGAGTGACAGCGTGAGTGGATCGCGTAGGGCGAGCCGTCGGGCCTGCGGCCCTCCGGCTGATAGACTGACACCGTGAGTGGTTCGCGTAGTGCGAGCCGTCGAGCCTGCGGCCCTCCAGCTGATAAACTGACACCGTGAGTGGATCGCGTAGAGCGAGCTAGATAGATGATAGATGATTTCATATTTTATAGTCTCGAAATTCAACTTGTATAATGTGTAGAATATAAAAATTTCAATTTTTTTCTCAATAAACCAAATTGATTGATATATTCCTTATTATCAGATCTCTGTTATCTAAGGTATTCTATGAATAACACGTCCATTTGAGACACTTCGGGCATTCAATCTGACATTTTTTTAGTGTCGAATTTCTAAAAATATCTATTCATCAGGGATTCCCCTCTCGTTACACATAAAATAATGTCCATTACGTTTACATATGTGTCGTGATTAAAGCGCGAGAGTTAAACGCTAGCATGCATAATTGTATTGCATAATACAAACAACATCTTTGATCTAGAATAAGTAGGTATAGTATCGGAAATTAACTTAACAATTGCACTAAAAACTTGAAAATAAAATAAGTAAAAAAAGTTTTAAGTTAAACGGTTTTTCTTGCACCATAAACTAGAAAATAAAAATTAGTTGTAACTAGCCGTAGATGCTACTTTCTGTAGATTAGTCACGTGAAACTATTATCACTGTAGTCTTCGCAAGTCGGATGCTGAAAGCCACGTTTAGCCTCTATGTCAGTGGATTAAGCGTTAATCGGAAACTTTTACCAAACTGAAATAAAAACGTGGGGCGTTATTATAAGGAAACATTCAAGATCAAAATATGCAATTGTAGCTTTAATTCTGCAATTAATCATTCATCTGTTCCAACACTTCTACAGAGGTAAAATAACTTTTATCAAGGCCAGAACAAAACTTATTACACTATTGCTGTCTTGATTTCTATGTTTGTTCTTAAATAACTATAGTGACTTAATCACAATTGCGTACGCCCCACGTTTTTATTTCGGTTTGGTAAAAGTTTCCGATTAACGCTTAATCCACTGACATAGAGGCTAAACGTGGCTTTCAGCATCCGACTTGCGAAGACTACAGTGATAATAGTTTCACGTGACTAATCTACAGAAAGTAGCATCTACGGCTAGTTACAACTAATTTTTATTTTCTAGTTTATGGTGCAAGAAAAACCGTTTAACTTAAAACTTTTTTTACTTATTTTATTTATATTTTATTCGGCCAACTTATTAAATACTTTTTATTTGCTTCTTAGCTTTCTTTCTTTAGGTAAACTCATAAAAGAAAGAGAACAGCGTGAGAAGTCGAAACATCCATAGGGTGTGCTGTTGGTTTGCCGAGGAATTCCCCATCATAACGATAAAACTCCCATTCGCTTACATTGTACGGCGTACGTGCTGTATTACGTCAATGTTTATTGACAATATTTATTGACGGCGCTACGATATTGCTACTTTAGACACGTGCGATACACGATAAAGTAAACGGGTCTGTAAAATATACATGTACAGTCGGCTTTTCAATATTGCGATACAGCTCGGAAATGCTGCCGGCCTCATCAACACCATACTGAAATGGTCCAAGTTATTGTTATTTTCATTTACTCAAATAAAAATATGGCCCTAAAAACAATATGTAGGTACAGTATAGGCACAGAGTAGCCAATAGGTAAAAAAACGGGTAAAAAGGTGACGGTAGTGAGAATACATTTGTCACATCCCAATTCTTCTCGTGGGTGTCGTAAGAGTCGACTAAGGTATTGAAGTATCAGACCATGACGGATGACGGGCAGCAGCATTATCATAGTGGACACATCGATTCTCCGTGCAATGTGCCCCGATCACTGCCACTTCAGTTTAGCGATTCGGAGAGCGATATCGGTGCCTTGGTTCTGCTCCTGATGACATAGCCAGCATAGCCCTCTCCATTGCCCTTTGGATGACTTGGAGTCTTCTTATGAGGCCTATTGTAAGTAAGCGACCACGTTTCAGTACGGTATGTCATCACTGGCAACACACACTGATCTGATTTTCATCTTCAAATACTGCGAAATATGCTGATGATGTGATACTAAGACAGTGTTCATTTATCGTGACATTGTTTAGCACAGATCTCAATATTATACGAGTGAACTTACAGCCGACAACGATGTAAGCGCCGAACTGCGCAAGTTGTGATTTATTTACTGAGTTGGATGTGTCCCGCGGGGGCACTGGCTGATACTGACGGTTCATGGAAAAGTTGGAATATCGCTAGGTTACTTGTACTTGGCAATCCTCGAATGGGTATCAAAGTGACAGAACATTTTGCGTTTTTTTTTATAACGCGATACTCACAAAGAGCACTCGGCTCATCTGCAGCTTTAAGCTCAATTTACACCTGCATGTTATGCCAGCAAGCTTTGAAACTAAGTTATATAAATATAAATATGTTGGGTCATCTCACACAAATCGACCTAGTCCTACGGTAAGCTCAATGAAGGCTTGTGATGTGGGTACCAGGCGACGATATATATAATAGATAAGCAGGCTTAGCACATGATTGGTGCGACAGTATGTCGCCGCGAGATAGATCTTCCGTCCTTTACTAGCTATATTAACAAAAGAGGGACGGACAGACTATCTCGCGGCGAGATACTGTCGCGCCATTCATGTGCTAAGCATAATGGGGTGTACCGATAAAAAACTGGCAAATTCAAATGAAAAAATCGGGTCAATATAGTTAAAAAGCTGTAATTTCTGGCTTTTGTAATTAACTAGGAGGTCTTAAATTACCTAACTTTGGTCGTTTTTTGTTGCTACTGCATATTCACTATTCACAATACAAGTTCTCCAGAACCCCTTCGAAAAATATTTTTCCAAGCTCTTTTTTTTATTCTCCACTGCACGATTTCGTGTTCTGCAGAAGTGACCTATATTTGTGGTTAATCTCCATGTTTTTTTTTTTTATATACCCCTGCCTTGGGCGCAGTAATACTCTGTGAAGGGAATTATGTCACATATTATGTGAAATTTTTATGGGTCTTTAATCAATTATTTAATCCTATACAAATCTTAGTCTCTTAGAAAAAAAAATTTGGAAAAGATAGTTTGGAAGAGGTTTCGAAGAAGCTGTACTGTGAGTAGGTACCTGAAATGCAGTAGTCACACAATAGTACTACAGTCAGTTAAGTTAAGACTTCCTGGTTAATTTCCAAAGCATGAAATTATTGCTACCTAACTATATTGACCCGATTTTTTCATTTGAATTTGCCAGTTTTTTATCGGTACACCCCTTACTTAATTTCGGTGTGCGTGTGGACTGAGGGACCACTTATATTTTAATGCTGGTTGGTATGATGGTGTTTGGTGAATATTTAGTAGTAGTAGAGAATTATTTTGTAGAGGAATCCTGGAATTTGTAAAGTGTTTTACCGCACCAAACCTAATACCATAAAATTAGTTTGTTTTTAATTTCGTTATTTTGCATACAGAATCTAAAATGTAGTTGGCTGTATGCAGTTTTTCCTTGGTCCATTTGATATTAATAAGCAAATTTAAAAAGTTGAATTTAAAAATAAGGCACGTCACGTTAGTAAACGCTTTACATTGTGTGGTCACCCTAATGAACGCTTTGCTAAGGAAATGTTAAAAAGCAATTTATTTTATATTGTACGCCATCAATCCACGTTAAAATATATATTTATGTAGTCAAGCTTTTTAACTAAACCTCAGTACGACAAACCTTTTAATAATGTTTATAATTTAGGAGATTTTGATTATTTTGTTAACTCATAGTGTGTGAACTGAGGGACCACAAACAAATATAAATTTGGCGAAATTAATTAATAGTTGTGCTTTCCTTTAACTTTTACAATCTTCCTTGTGATTTTTACTAATGTTTGCAAAGAAAAATGCATTTATTTTTTGTACGAATGTACCGATTTATGAGCTATTATATGTGGTCCCTCAGGGACCAAAAAAGGAAGACTTTTTAGTGTGTATAATCATTGCCAAATTACGTTTCGATCATTACGAATGCGTTTAAATATGTTTTTACTAAATCTATAACATTAAAATAAGCCAGAATATTAAACACTTGCCCAGAAGTGTAAGGTTCAGTGTGTGAACTGAGGGACCACACGTTTGGCTGTATAACTATTTAGTGAATTCTTTACAAATTCCAGGATTTCTCTACAAAATAATTCTCTACTACTACTAAATATTCACCAAACACCATCATACCAACCACCATTAAAATATAAGTGGTCCCTCAGTCCTCACGCACACTAATTTCGTCAGCCTCTGTAGCCTAGTTGGTAGTGACCCTGCCTACGAAGCTGGAGGTTCTGGGTTCGAATCCCGGCGAGGGCATTCTTTGTGTATTTATTTATCACAAATGTTTGTTCCTTGGTCATGGCTGTGTATGTATCTAAGTATCTATACGTGTCTATCTATTATATATATCGTTGCCTTTTTTTTTTTTTGAGGAGCGGAAAAATGCATTACTCATACCACCCGGGTGTGGGGACGGACCCGAGTGGTTATGTGGGACTCCTCGTTATGGGCTGATGAGACCCTGAGTTTACCCATTAAAAAACCTCTCCGTCCTAATATTCCCCATTTTGTAAGTCGATTTAGAATATGGTTTACTCTGAGTATTAATGATTCAGTTTTATTCGGTTTACTAATGTTTGGCAAATAATTTTTCCCAAAGTATCACATCGCAAACTATTTTTCCCAAATTTTCATTTGGCAAAAAATCAATTGTCAAAACTACTTATCGCAATTTTACAGTTAGCAAGCCTTTTTGTTGGCAAGCGATTGTTTAGCAAAGAATTACTTGGTCGTATTTATTTTCCCAAAATATTTTTTGGCAAATGCATCGTTTGGCCTAACTACTAATCCCAAAATATTGTATGGCATACGATTTATACCGCATCATATACAATATTACATCGCAACCATTTTTTCGCATAAAGTCATTTCCCCGAAAGATCATATTCCAATTGAATCTTATGAAATCGTTGTATTTCCCAACTAAATGGTTGGAAATTCTATCTTTAGGCTTGGTTTTTAATTGGAACTTTTTATAGTGCATATTTTCATGTAGTTGATGGTTTAGCTGGCATTTAGCTAACTAAATAATTACCAATGTTTTTGGGTATAGTTTGAGGCGAATTTTTAGGTATGTTTATGTTTTTTTTAATAAAAGCTCACACGGGGTTTTTTATTATGTTGATAAACAATTAAAAGTTGGGTTCTAAATAGTAATTTACGTGAAACTGATGAAGGATCGCAATGCGGAGGGAAGAACAAAACAGTCGGTTCTGGCACTCGCCGGCCGCTGCCGCGGCACGCTCGCTTCGCTCGCTCGGCTCGTGCGCTGTATGGTCGCAGTTTCACCTAACACTCCTCCTCGCTTCGCTCGTCGTCGTACCTAACGGTGGCTCTGGGATAGTTTTTTTTATGAAAATGAAATAAAAAATATAGTTTTTTTATCCGTGGCTATGTGTGCCTTCTTAGTACCTACCAATAAAAAATATGAATAGTGATCATTATGATGGATTTTTTTTCTCACTTCATTCATTATGATACCAATTATTCATGAAATACGTTTTTTGTTCCAGGCAAGTTCAAGCCATTGGGTTGTCCAAAAAAGTACGAAATTCCTGTATAGACCTACGAACTTTAAAATAATATTATCATTTGCCAGGCTTTTGCTATAAGTAGAGCTTGCGAAGTATCAAATTTGGGAATTTATTTTTTGGATTTTAACTTATGACAAAATAAAACATTTGCTTAGTAAGCATTTGCTTAATAAAATCTTGACGAAGTGAAACTTTGCAAAATAATAATTTGACCAAATGAATAAAATGAGAAATGTAACTTTGCTAAAGATTTGTTTGGGAAATGAGACTATTGCGATAAGTTATTTGGGAAGTCATATTTGGGAAACATAATTTGCCAAATGGCAGTACACCTTTTTGATGTCATACTTTTCGTCATCAAAGTAGCTAATGAATGTGAAAAAAAAATATCTAAAAACTTTCCCGTTTGGCAAAAAAATTTAAAATATTTTATTTCTCATACTAAACTGCACTAAAAAGTGTCGAATAAAACGGTGTACTGCCATTTGGCAAATTATGTTTCCCAAATATGACTTCCCAAATAACTTATCGCAATAGTCTCATTTCCCAAACAAATCTTTAGCAAAGTTACATTTCTCATTTTATTCATTTGGTCAAATTATTATTTTGCAAAGTTTCACTTCGTCAAGATTTTATTAAGCAAATGCTTACTAAGCAAATGTTTTATTTTGTCATAAGTTAAAATCCAAAAAATAAATTCCCAAATTTGATACTTCGCAAGCTCTACTTATAGCAAAAGCCTGGCAAATGATAATATTATTTTAAAGTTCGTAGGTCTATACAGGAATTTCGTACTTTTTTGGACAACCCAATGGCTTGAACTTGCCTGGAACAAAAAACGTATTTCATGAATAATTGGTATCATAATGAATGAAGTGAGAAAAAAAATCCATCATAATGATCACTATTCATATTTTTTATTGGTAGGTACTAAGAAGGCACACATAGCCACGGATAAAAAAACTATATTTTTTATTTCATTTTCATAAAAAAACTATCCCAGAGCCACCGTTAGGTACGACGACGAGCGAAGCGAGGAGGAGTGTTAGGTGAAACTGCGACCATACAGCGCACGAGCCGAGCGAGCGAAGCGAGCGTGCCGCGGCAGCGGCCGGCGAGTGCCAGAACCGACTGTTTTGTTCTTCCCTCCGCATTGCGATCCTTCATCAGTTTCACGTAAATTACTATTTAGAACCCAACTTTTAATTGTTTATCAACATAATAAAAAACCCCGTGTGAGCTTTTATTAAAAAAAACATAAACATACCTAAAAATTCGCCTCAAACTATACCCAAAAACATTGGTAATTATTTAGTTAGCTAAATGCCAGCTAAACCATCAACTACATGAAAATATGCACTATAAAAAGTTCCAATTAAAAACCAAGCCTAAAGATAGAATTTCCAACCATTTAGTTGGGAAATACAACGATTTCATAAGATTCAATTGGAATATGATCTTTCGGGGAAATGACTTTATGCGAAAAAATGGTTGCGATGTAATATTGTATATGATGCGGTATAAATCGTATGCCATACAATATTTTGGGATTAGTAGTTAGGCCAAACGATGCATTTGCCAAAAAATATTTTGGGAAAATAAATACGACCAAGTAATTCTTTGCTAAACAATCGCTTGCCAACAAAAAGGCTTGCTAACTGTAAAATTGCGATAAGTAGTTTTGACAATTGATTTTTTGCCAAATGAAAATTTGGGAAAAATAGTTTGCGATGTGATACTTTGGGAAAAATTATTTGCCAAACATTAGTAAACCCATCAAAAACTCAAATTTGGAAAAAATGCTAGTTATATTGTTTTTGTAAACATCCCTTCAATTGTGTTGATTAGAAAGAGACTGGTAGCCGCGAGATGGTTGCCGTTAAACACAATATGTGCTAGCCCCTATGTAACCTTATGATGGCCCCGAGTTTATCGCCTGTTGTCTTTGACTTCACGTTTTGAAAAGTGTACAAATGTGAAAGTGACGAAAACAGTAAAACGTCCACGAAAGTCTTTTTTGTCAGATACGTGACCACTATGACCGCCACCTTAGAAATATATGGAAAGTGTGAGAATTCTCTATACGAGTACATACAAATACCCAGCTATAAAATGGAGATGCACCAAAAATTGTATTCGTAACTTTCTTAGCGGTATGCGAAGAGCAGCGTCACGTACCCGACATTCTAGTACCCACAAAAACGGGAACATCAAAAATCATAAACCTATTCGGTGGTTTTACTATAAAAAAATCTAAACGTTCTGCCAGGTGGTGTTTGTGATAGTTAAACTATTTTATTTCATGCGTATAGGGTAATAGGAGAGGCGTATGTCCAGCAGTGGACTGAGCCAGACTGATAATGTGTTGATGATGATGATGTGACGTCAGTGACATGATTTTTCATCAAGGCTCGGCTTCCGAGGTTCCAGGGTTAAGCCGTATAGGTAACTAAGGTGCATTCATCCTTACTTGTCTTATCATGTAAACAAACACTTTTTGAAAACATTATCACAATTTTCTCTGCAATTACACATTAATCATCACGTCAAATGTTGTTGCATACTTAATTAAACTCGCAAAGTATTATAATCACTCAAAAAAGCACTGAAAAATATCATTTCTGTAAAGATTTTCGTCAATAAATGCTGTTACGGTCGGATAACTAAAAACATCTGACATTGATGTGACAATTGTGACATTGCGATGTCTAGATTGTCTATGTACCATAATGTTGGCATGTCAATATATCGATATTAATACTTAAAGTACAACTCAAGGAAAATGCAATTAAAATAAATTGCAGTAATTTACCAAAATTTATTAGGGTTTCGTAGCAAAAATGGCAACAACGGAACCCATACTTATAGTTTCGCTATGTCCGTCTTTCCGCAGCATACTTAGCTCAGTGGCCGTTAATACTATAAATCTGAAATTTGGTACAGGTATACATATTGATCATGCCAACAAAGTGATACAATAAAAAGTAAAAAAAAATTTTTTTTCGGGTACCTCCCCCCCAATTGGTGATGTCGGGTGATTTTTTTATTTGCTGTAATCGTATAGTGTGGGGTATCATTGAATAGGTCTCTTAAAAAGAAAAAGGGGCTTTTAAGAAAGTTTTTTTCTAAAGTCAATATTTTCGGAGATAATCGCTCCAGATGAAAAAAAAATTGTCCCCCCCTCTAACTTTTGATCCAAAGGTCCAAAAAAATCATGAATAGCGGGCTGGCATAAAACTATTTCGAACATAATCAGCCCAGCCGTTTATGAATAACTACGAAACCCTACACTGAGCATGGCCCGACATGCTCTTGGCCGGTTTTTGTAATTGATTTCAATATTTATTTTATTCAAAGACTGGCAGTGCTTAGTTGTCTATTGAATATTGAAATGAAATGAAATGAAATGAAATCGTTTATTCACAATGAACATATGGTAACAAAAGATCTTAAATAACAAATAGTGTATCCCTTAATATATTCAGTCTAAGTAGACGTGAGAAAACAGATGCCAGTGATATTGATCACTCAGTCATGTAAAAAGTAAATTTCAACTATTTAATTATATCTAGTCACTTGTTACATTTACAAAATACATAGTTTAATAAATAAAAGGTACAATTTGATTTAATGAAATGTCACTAGCATAAATAAAATTAAAATTAGGTACAATGAGTAAATGCAAATAGGATGTCAGTTAAATATTTAAAAATTATGCAATAAAAAATCATTTATACTGTAGAAGCAGTTTTCAATTAAAATTTGATACAATCTCTTTTTGTACTCGTTAATGGGCAATGTCCTTATTTGAGCTGGTAGTTTATTGAATATGTTAATGCACATGCAATTGCATTATTGAATAAAATCTTCACGTCAAACGTCATTCGTTTCGCTACTTCGCTTCACGCTGTTCGTTACGGGTGCACTTCATGTGATTTTTCTCATGACTAGTGGCGCCTTCGTTGGAGCGACAGAGAAAAATCCTCGAAATTTAACCATAGTTTTTGATATAATCTTATACGAATTAATTCTCTTCCTGACAGACGATGTAAAATCGATAATCCTCTATTTACGTACCTAAGCAGTGAAATTATCGCTGACATTTCATTATATCGACATTTCTAATCACTAGTGATTGTCTTTTGATCATCGTTGACGTTTTGTTTGTTTTACTTGGTCTGTGGTTTGTTTACATGATAAGACAAGTAAGAATGAATACACGTTAACTAACTAACTAATTTGGCTCTGGGACCCAAAGAGGGTCTTGGCCTCCGAAACGAGAGCACGCCATCCGTCTCGATCCTGCGCAACTTCTTGCCAGTTATTGACTTGAAGATGTCGCAGATCTGCCTCAACTGTGTCCTCCCAGCGGTACCTGGGTCGCCCGACCGGGCGGCGGCCAGTCGGTCGGCCCACGTATGCTCTCTTGGCAGCACGATCATCTCCCATTCTGAGCAGGTGCCCGAACCAGCGAAGTCTGTGTGACTTTATTACTCCGATGATGTTGGGTTCGGCCATCAGGTCCTGGATCTCTATGTTTTTACGGATCCTCCATGTTCCGTCGTCTCTTTTCACATGTCCCAGGATTTTGCGCAGAACCTTTCTTAAGCCGTATGATCAAATTAAATGTGAAAACGTTGGATTTATTTGCACGGAATTCTAACTTCCCTGTTCTGATGCTTTCCAAGCTTGTTCATATCTGGCTCAGGGCTATCGGATAATTTATTTTAAGTGACTTGTATCTTTGCTGAAGTTATTGCTAATCAATAAGGATTAGGGAGAGGCACATTTTTTGTATGTACAAGCAGGCCACAATTGGTAATAGCAGACGAGTAAATACTTAACAGACTATACAAGGTGCCCATGACGAAAGGGAAAAATTCTAACAGCATGTTCCTGAGACTAAAAGAAGCGAAAATTTTTAAATAAGATTTTACAAATCTGCAAAAAAGAATTGTTTTTTAGTTATTTTTTGAATGCCTGAATACTCAAAAAAGAGATTTATTAATGAAACTATCGCAAACAATGCACCTTAAAGTTTTTTTTACTTCTGCCAGGTAAATAAAGATTTTATTGTTCATTTGATGTCTGTCAATTAAGTGTGACACGACTTACGACAACATGGTTACAAAATCGTTTCCTAAAATGCGTTTATCATAGCGTAACAGTCTAAAACTTTAAATAGAAATTTTCTCTTAAAATAGACTGAATCTAGAAAACTTCATAATATATGACATTTTTAACTTCAAATTTGGTCAGAAATTCGCTGTTGAATTTTTCCATTTCCTCATGGGCACATTGTATGGGACTTAAATGTAACAATGTAAGTATGTACCTATACCTATGCCTCGAAAATGACCTCCGACGTTTCGAGTATGGTATGGTTCGAGTTTTCGAGTAAGAATACATTTGTCACCACCCCAACTCCTCCTGCGGGTGTCGTAAGAGTCGACGAAGGGATTGAAGTGTCGCTGATTATTATTTCGTAAAAGATAGATGATGGCCAGCAGCGTCATCATAGTAAACACATTACTGCGATCGCCAGCGTGCCCAGCGTGGCGATTATGGGCATTTGTCTCCTAATGCGTCTATACGCATGGTTAATAGGAGAGGCCTATGTCCAGCAGTGAACTATCATAGGTTGATGATGTGATTGCACTCGTACTTAGGTACATACTAAATGGGTATGCTGTAGGGCTTCCAATACCGGGGTATTTTACCTACCAGAAATACCGGGATCACGACGTTGATGGTAAAATACCTGTATCTATTGGAAGCCCTAGTATGCTCTTAAATGTATCACCACAATTTCAGTTACGCCCTGTATTCAAAATTCGTTCGAATACCGTATTAAAGAAATTAAAATAAAGACAGAGCTTAGTTCCAGTGCTACATTTTCTTTTTTATTTCAACAATATGCAAATACAGTCTGGATATTAGTTTTTTTTTAATAACACGACACGAGTGGCGGGCACGTCGCGAGACCCTAATATTGTCACGGGTGTTTTGGTGGAATGGCCGCTGGCTAGGGCTGCCAACTTAAAGAAAAGAGAAGTTTTTTTATATGTGACGAAGGTAGACAACTGGGTGCTTAGACAAGTTGCCAATCGATAACGCTTAATCGTCAGCGAAAGGCAGCTAACTGTCCTTGTCGCACTAATATGAAATAGTGACAGAGAGGGAAAACTACGATACGCTACTAAGCGCTAGCGATTGGCAACTTGGCTAAGCATACTGAGCTCTCAGCCCATCTGATGGAAAGAGGGAACAGGCCTACTACCGCGAAAATCGAAATTATTGAGTACTGTTTAAAGTAAAGAGTGTATAGGTGAAAAACTTAAGAAAGTCACCTGTTGTATGTGTGAATGACGTGTCGCAATAGGCGTTGTTTTGTTGTGTTACCAATATTAAATACATAACATATGTGTTCTGAATGAGGGTTTTTGATACATTTTCCGGTACAATGGGGCGGTGAGATGGCAGTACTGTGGCGTAAGGTCCAACGAACTGTCAAAATAAAAACACAAATTTAATTTTCTACGTACTTGTCGTTTTTTTATTCTTGAAACCATTACTTTAGGAAAATCGTTTACTACAAAAAACAAAAAAATCAGTTCCTTAAAACTACCCAACTATAGTCCAAAAGCTCCCAACTATGGTCCAAAACTATGTCAAATATCTTCGATTTAGTGTAATTATTTTATTATTGACGCAGTTGTTACTCAAAGTCTCCTCATTAATGATTAAAACACTTAGATAAAACTAAAGTAAAAGATTTCCATTGATGCTTAATTACGAGTTGAACTCGTGGACCATAGTTGTAGTACTGGACTATAGTTGTATGGTTTTACGGTTCTAAGTAAATTCCCATGAAATTAACAAAGTTTCAGTAATTTTTTAGTACCAGTGACTTTGCGCCTTTGTTTTACAGCTCAGTCTTCAATTCTACGACCGTTTTCTGGTATATTCTACTACAAAATCAATAAACTTACAAATACCATAGAATTTCGATATATTATGTTCAGTACCTATTAATCTGACAGCTATTTGGACCTCACGTCTACAGCTCGGCAAAAAAGAGTAGAAATTAAAAAGTAGCAACATCTTAGTGTCGTCCCTTTCAAATCGATATTATGTGGATTCGCAGTCAAAATATAAAGAATCGTTCATGCACAACTTTATTAACTAATAACACAAGTAATATTTAAAAATAATAAGGGATATTAAATCATGAGTATTACGAATATAATCTAGCTTTTTGACAATTATAAATATCCTAGAATTATCCTTCAATCTTCAAAGACTTTACTTGTTAGTTTCGTCTAGCGGCCAGTAAAGGTTAGAACAAATAGGACCTCTATGTTCCCTGCAAATATGCGTGAGAAAACGGGACAACACTACAATGTTGCCACTTTTTAATTTCTACTTTTTTTTGCCAGGCTATACGGAGCGCCGCCTGGTGGCAGAAACAATATCGAAAACCCTCATTCGAACACGACACTCATACATACAACAGGGGACTTTCTTAAGATTTTCACCTACAAAATATTAAAAAAAAAATGTGAAATAAATATCTTGGGACATCTTACACAAATCGACCTAGTCCCACAAGCTCAAATAAGGCTTGTGATCTGGGTACCAAGCGACGATATATATGTATAATAGATAAATACAAATAGATACTTAAATACACAGACAGCCACGAGCCACGACCAAGGAACAAACATTTATGATAAATAATTACACAAAGAATGCCCTCGCCGGGATTCGAACCCGGAACCTCTAGCTTCGTAGGCAGGGTCACTACCAACTAGGCTACGGAGGCTGACAACAAAATCAATAAACTTACAAATACAATAAAATTTCGATATTTTATGTTCAGTAGAATCTGACAGCTATTTGGACCGTGAGGCAGAAAAGATATCGAAAACCCTCATTCAAACACGTCCCTCACACATAGGTACAACACGTGACTTTCTTAAGATTTTCAACTACAAAATATTTTAAAAAATTGAGTATTTTCGAGGTTTTTCTAAAAAACCGGTTCCGTTCCCTGCTCAGAACGTCTCCCTGTGACAGCCCTGACGGAACACCCGTGCGTATTGTCCCCGGTCGTGTTTAATAAAAAGTTTTGCAGAATATTAGGGTCACTAATAATCTCCAGATTATGTGATAAAGGCCCGGCAATACCCGCATTCCGTGCGTTTACACGTGTACAGAATAGCTTCCCTTTGTTTAGCACTATCGTGGCCCATTTTAGGCTATTCGCACCCTCTATTCCTCGGTGAGGTTTTAAATTATGAAAAAAACAGTCCTAGTGTTTTTTTATAATATACTAGGTACTACGGTAAACTCCTAGACCATTGCATTTAAATATTTTCCTGTCTCAATATATCAAAAAGGTGACTTTTGAGCGCTTAGGACAATTTCAAGAAGTTCCTTCCTTTCAAGGAATCTGCCGACTGAAACAGATTTTTTTCTCATCAAAGTAGAAAATAATAGCCTAACCCCCTTAATTCATAAACGTCTTATAACATAATAAGCTGCTAAGTATTGTCTATCCCTTTCAGTCTTATCATTATGTCTGTAAGAGCGAAAGGGGCAAACAATCCTTCAAGTGCACAGAAAGAACATGTCTAGTCAATTTAAATTACAGAAAGAAAAACCACCTTACTTTTAACAGATTTTTTTAAGCACTGGATATGTTTTTTTCCGTGGACTATTCACTTAGCGGCTTGTTAAGTTAGGAGACGTTTATAAATAAGGGGGTAATACTTAAGGAATAGAATCAAATATAAATTTAATTTTCATTGAAAATGATAATATCAGTGCATCATATTATGTCCGCCGTGTGGTGACGGCAGTAAGAATACATTTGTCACCACCCCAACTCCTCCTGCGGGTGTCGTAAGAGTCGACTAAGGGATTGAAGTGTCACTAACCATTATTTGATAAAAGATTGATGATGGGCAGCAGCGTCATCATGTAGATGATGTATGTAGTAAGTCCATCATATCAGGTTTACACTTACAAGGCTAACATACGCTTACATTTTACAATGAATCAATAGAAAAAAGCGATTTTGGCATTAATAACTAGACTGTGGAGAAAAGTACCTACAATTTGAAAAGCACTCGTCTAAAAAAGTCTTACTTACTATATATGAAAATAAATTTATTTATCACATATATTTGTTCCTTGGTCATGGCTGTCTATGTATTTAAGTATCTATATGTAACTATCTATTAAGTAAATCGTAGCTTGGTACCCCCATCACAAGCCTTAATTGAGCTTACCGTGGGACTAGGTCGATTTGTGTAAGATGTCCCAAGATATTTATTTCATTACTATACAACGCGGCAACGCTGCTAGCGTTATGGGCACTTTTGCACCGGGAATGACAAGAGGGACAGGGGGAATTGAGTAAATTGTATTTTAATTTTTTATTTCATTGTGTGTTAAAACTTTTAAGATACGTTTGATTTAACTGTACTTTTTATCATTTATTTGTTTATTTAAATAAGGTACTAAAATTTGTAATTACTGCTAAAACCTCGCTTAGCAATACCCAATATACTAGAGAGTGTTTTGAACGCTAAACTAAACGCTTCCATGTTTGATTGAAGCACAAACTGCTAAAATACACAGCATCTGATTACAGGCGATAATTCTAAATAGGTCCGGAATAACTCGATAGCGCGGTGATGCGTTCAGTTCGAAGAAATAAAGCGTAGATGCGGGATTGAGAGCTTAGAGGGTTTTTAGGCCGTTGTAGGTGCTTAAGAGATTCTGGCTGATAATATTGATAGTTTAAGTACGCAGTGGAAGCGTGCTGGGCCCATAACCTGATAGCTTTAGGAGTAAAGTAAACCGTGAGAAACAGTTTAATAGTTATTTATGTGGCTGGCGCATAATAAGATGCATTAAACATGAGTGTGGTTTTATGAAACGAGCCGTAGTCGAGACATCGACATTACATTACTTTATCGAAATCTTTATCATAAGTTTAGAATGATAATTTACCTTTCTTTACATTGATATCCACTAAGTAAAATACCTCTAAATATAACAATTCAAATCAGTTGAAATGACTCAATTTGTGTAAGAATATTCTACAATAAATATGTATTGAAAAAAAAAAACAAAAAGTAGTTTACTTTATAATGTTACCATTAATGTACTGACACCGATACTTTAATGTTAATATTTTGATGCACTGTACTTTAATGTTAACATTAGGAATTATGATACAGCCACAGACACCGGTTTCTTAATATGGGTCATTACATTACCGCTTCTGAATATATAATAGGATAATTATGATATGGATGTAGATAAATGAAGATTTTGTATTTTGGGATTCACACATTCGAAAATAATTGACGGATAGACAGCATCTTATTAAATTCCTTCTTTTCTATTCTAAACTTAAACAAGTAAGTTCAGCTTACGAAGAAAGTTCCAACAAATATTTTCTTCAGTTATCGTGATAGTTACCTACTCCTGAAATATAACTATTTCAACGGATTATGTTGCGTATATTAATTAAATTTAACTACATCCTGACTACTTTATAGTATTCGTGGTCTACGTGTGATGAAAAATCGAGGAAATTTGAAAGATCTACGTCCATCAAAATAAGAAAATAAGTACAAAACTAGGAACGTATTGTGAAAACACAAATCAAATTATTTATTAACTAAATATTTTGATTTGTACTTTTAATTTTTCTCCAGTAGTCACACTACTTAATACTATATAAATTATAAATATTAGATGTCATATACCAAAGAAAAACGACCAAGATCACCTATGTCCGAGGTGGGGACATAGGTGATCTTGGTCGTTTTTCTTTGGTATATGACATCTAATATTTATAATTTACAAAACTAGGCACAAAGAAAATATACTAAACCATAGACCATTTTTAAGAGTGGATGTACATACTAAATAAATAAAAAATCGATGACCTCTTTAATGCATTCTTCGCAAATGGTAAATTTGATTCTGAAAAACAACGTGAGTCGTGACTAGCAATGTACAAGTTGATTTACAGATAACATTTTCTATAGAATCTTGGCAACTTATGAAACATCTCGGTAACTAGTGACGCATCTAAAACTTAAAACTGCATCTGATGTTGTTAATTTTAATGCAAGCTTGTGTATGAATTTAATTACGCACCCGGTTGATACGGCCTGAGGCTTAGAACAATATTTCGAGAGTAACCGGTATATAAACCGGTTTATACTGGAATTAAACCGGTTTATACTCGCCACAGCTGGTAACGGGTGTAAAGCTGGCCTCAATCGCGTCGATGGGTTTCATTCACTCGAGTAACGAGTATTTTACTAGTAACAATCAGTCTATGTATTCATATCATAATATACCTATACGTTAAGCGTAAATGCAAGTACTGCACACGCTTTACTTTTTAAAGAAAAGCGGCTTCCAGTGTGTAAATGAGGGGGATAATTCATAAACGTATTAGCAATGGGTTATTTTTTTTTTTGCAATCGAGATAGTACTCAGTCCAGGAACACAGTTAGTAAAGTGCAGAATGAAGGGTAGAACGCGACTTCTACGAAATGTGCTACTGAATAATGCCGCAAAAAGTAGTTGGCCAATAATACTTCGGGATTTTAATAAGTGTTTATTCGAAAAACTTCGGTCAAAATACTTTAAGCCACAAAAAGTATTTGGCAAATGATACTTCAGAATTTTTACCGAAATAAAATTGCTGCTAACTGAGAAAGGGGGAAAATAATAAACAGGGAAACGTACTTTTTGGCAATCAATAATTATGCCAATTAGTAAAATCGGAATCGTTTTCGGGATTATATTAGACATTAAAATTTTCGACTTCGTGATAGGTAACCGGACAGTTAGAAGACGTTTATGAATGGGTTAAATTTTTAAATAATGACTCAATACGAAGAATGAAGTTCCTCTACTGTTGCCTATTTGCGACAGCAGCGCCCTCAAAGTCCAGCGGAGGTTCAGCGAACTAATTTAATTAAGCATCGGCTTTATTCCACGCAGAATATCACTACACTTATTGACATCGGACCTACAGCAATAATTTCATGGGAATATTACCTTTCTTTCACTAAGAATACGGCTGGTTTTCCTGTCAAGTAAGTGTTCCAGATACGAGGTTCAGTAAGTATATTCGATATTCTGAAAACACTGGCGGTTCCTGGAATTTGACGGCCATTATGAAAAAGTGCAATTACTTTGAAGCTTTATATAAAATTATACCATAAAAATGCATTCTCTATAAATATACTCATTTTGTAGCACGGAATTATTCGACAATTATGAGGACTGAAAAGCATGATTATAGCACTATTGGGTATAATGCCATTTCTACGAGTCAATCAAAATAAGTACCTAAACAAATCTAAATATTGAAATAAATACGTCGAAACGAAATTGCAGAGCCTGAGGTGTTCGTTGATGTCTTTTTTGCTGGCACGCTATTGGTCAAATTCATTATAGTTACCTATAGCGTTGTATAATGAGTTCATTATAGTTGAGTAGCGAACTCGATGTAAATGTTTATGATTACATTGATCACAAATTTGTGCAGGTACGTAATCTTCATTCAAACATTGCGACGCTGCAGTAGTTAGTAGGTATTATTTGACACGTGTACTTTATGACATAGTTGTCTAAATTTAAACTACTAAAATTTTTGGATATTAGAATTTTCACTTTGACAATTATGTAAAGTGCTCTGCTCAAATACGAGTATATAGCTAATAGAAAACCTCAGCTATTTACTAGACTTTTATAACACAACGATGTCAAACAAGCACGACGCTCAATTCATATTTTCTATGTTATTTTAATCAGCTGCCTATTTCGATAAAATTTTGCAAACTACAGCAATCTACTAAACTTAATACCTTGAACCTTTGAACGCGTGCATCATAGCATACGTAATTCATAGCGCTAGCACAACTTACGGCACGTTAATATAATATACCATCGGATCGGCATTCATCGGGTTGAATAAACTGTTCTACTAATTAAATTAAGCGCCAGAATGTTCAGCCAAAATCGCTGGAATTACGGCCAAATAACGCCCGTCCTGGAGGAAAACATTGTAAGCGATTTCAAATATCCCAACGCTTTTTGTTAAAGTATTTGTTCGGATAATTCGTAGCTGCAGCGTTTTAGGGTTCCGTACCCAAAGGATATAACCGAACCGGTGTGCTTTTGCTTATTATTTGCACACTTTTATTTGGAGGATTTTTTATTTGGCAACTTGGTTAGATTAAGTTGGAATATGATAACAGGAATAACTAGGATACGTCTGCGTAAGCGTTGAATTGGCAAGTGATGATTTTGCCTAATGAAACTACGGGAATAATAGTTTTGGAAGTGCTAAATGCCAAGCCATAAAATTTTCGGCAACATATTATTTCGTAAAAGCCGGAGTGTACCTACTGCTATTTCACTGAAATACTTTTTGCCTAATTTTACGTCCCACAACCAACTTATGGCAGATGATTCACTTGGCATACCCACAATTACCTGATTTCATTTGGTCGATTTTTTATTTGACAACTAGGTTAGGTAAGGTTGGAACATGATAATATACGAAAGATACGTCTGCCTTACGTTACAGTTGGAAAGTGATCTTTCGGAAAAATGATATTCTGCGCTATGTTGGTTAGGAAGTGATATTCGGCAAAATGACTTTCGGCGATAATTTAGAGAACCCATGTTACGCGTTGCGTGCGCGTCTCGACTAAATACACGTGAGTATAATGGATTACACACTGCATTGCACATTTACCAAATTATTTTTGCATATAATTATGGTGGCGAAAATTATAAAAGGCCACATGTAAATCACAAATTACACACTCATTAATTATGCACTTTAAATGTAAACTGCGCTAAAAGAGTTTATTTATCCTAATACGCGAAAAATGTTGTGTTCCCAAATTATAATCACCAACTAAAAAAAATTACAAACCGACTTCAACCGATTTCTCCAAAATCCCTGTCCATCATTGGTTTCCTCAAATCTTACTTTCTGAATGCAAATTCTTGTAAATGAAAGAAAATTACCAAAAGCGCCATACATGTACCTATAACATTTGAAGAGATCCCTCGATTTCTCCAAGATCCCATCATCAGACACCAACTTGATGTCAATGGGACCATCTCGGGGTTATACACGTTCGATCATAAAAAAAAATCGGTTCACGATTTTCGGAGATATCGGATAACATACCTACATAAAGCAAAAAAAAAATCTGTCGAATTGATAACCACCTTTTTTTGATGTCGGTTGAAAATAACTTTGATATATTTAAAATTCAAACACGAAACATTACACATACCACAGCATCCTACGCAAAATATTCAGAGAGCTATTACAACCCTATCTCGATTTAAATTTTATTTACGACCTACTTATATGTGAAATATGAACACCCTCTTTGTTAACTGATCGCTATTTCAGTACCACCAATGCAATATATGTAATGTAATATTCGTGTACAGGATGTTATTTTTGATATGGGTACGTTAAAAACAACCTGTATATAAGTCAGCCTCCGTGTGCACTGACATTTTGTACAATGGGGTTCAAAATTGCATGGACGGTTTATAAATGAATTCATTCATAAATTGTCCATGCAATTCTGAACGCCACATAATCTAATCTATATATATAAATGGCAATGTCCTGACTGACTGACTGACTGACTGACTGACTGACTGACTGACTGACTTAAATCAACGCACAGCCCAAACCGCTGATCCTAGAGAGTTCAAACTTAGCATGTAGTTTCTTTATAATGACTAGAGGCGCACTAAGAACGGATTTTTGAAAATTCATCCCTTAAAGGGGTTAAATGGGGGGTTAAAGTTTGTATGGGGAAACAAGATTAGTTGAACTATTTTATTCGAAACTTCACAGGAATGTTTTTAATAATAAATAAGTAAACACATGTTTCAGGTTTTTTGAAAATTCATTCCCTATGGGGGTAAATGGAGGGTTAAAGTTTGTATGGGGAAATAAGATAAGTTTGGCTATTTTATTCGAAACTTCACGTGAATATTTTTAACAATAAATAAGTAAACACGTGTTTCAGGTTTTTTGAAAATTCATTCCCTATGGGAGTTAAATGAAAGTTTAAAGTTTATAAGGAGGAACCAGATTCGTTGAGCTATTTAATTCAAAACTTCATAGAAGTGTTCTTGCCACTGAAGATGTAGGTACTTATCTACATACCATGTTATATCCGAGTATTTTACCTCGAGTACTGGTATTTTTTAAAATTTTACTCCTTAGGGGGTAAAAATGGGGTTGAAAGTTTGTATGAAAAAAAGTTTAATTTTAGATTAAGAAATTTCATATTTCGTAAACTAATTTAGAATAAAAATCTAAAAAAAGTAATCTCAGGATTTTTCAAAATTCACCTCTTAAAGGGTTGAAATGGGGCTCCAAAATTTGTATGGCGAAACAAAATTAGTTGACTATTTTATCCGAAACTTCGCAGGAGTATTCTGTAAATTAAATGAGACATAAATAATTAACTAACTTAAATTCATGAAATAAAACTATGAAAACGGATAAACTCGCGTATATTAACTAATTTTAACTTCATTCCGACGTTTCGAACACTTTACAGGGTTCGTGGTCTGCGGATGACTGACAATGGAGGAAATTTGATAGATCTACCTCCATCAAAATAAGAAAGATAAGTACAAAACTACCCACCAAAGAAAAATTACTAAACCACAGACAATAAATTTTAAGGGTGGATGTACATACAAAATTTGCAAATTAAGCTAGTTATTCATTACAAATATTTTCAGAATGAAGACAAGAGACAAAATAAATAATCTACGCCGGTTCTATCCCTACGCCACTGCCTGAGAAGTATTTCCTTCCTTTGTATGATTGTATTGTTAGGAAAGTATCCCAAAATTGGGACCGGCAAGAAACTCAGCGGGACAACTCTTTTCAAAAAACATTTGTAGTACATCTTAAGATCATCATGCATTAAACCAAAACATACAATTTTGGTTAATAAGGAAATTTAAAATAATTTTGAAAAAATGTTGCCAGTACTAAAAAGGGGGGGAATGGTCACCACCGCCAAATACATCACCGATGGAGGTAGATCTATCAAATTTCCTCCATTGTCAGTCATCCGCAGACCACGAACCCTGTAAAGTGTTCGAAACGTCGGAATGAAGTTAAAATTAGTTAATATACGCGAGTTTATCCGTTTTCATAGTTTTATTTCATGAGTAATCCTCGCGGTAACCGAAGAAAATATTAACTTAAATTCATTAATTTTTTTCGACAAACTAACAAACAAAGGTTAATTATTTATATTTACTTCTGGTTCTAGAAATTCCAAATTTAGCACGTAGGTTTCTTCAAGGGTGTAGGGGTGGTTTAAAAAAATTAAGTCAACATTCACACCCAAAGGGGTGCAATGATGGGGGTCCACAGTTTGTATCAGAAAACTTGATTATTTAAACTATTTTATACGAAACTTTACAGGAGTATTCCTAAACATAAAAGATTTAAGACGTGTATTAGGTTTTTTGAGAATTCAACCTCTGAAAGGGGTGAAATGGTTAAACAGTATGTCCCAAGTAGGGTCCTGATTGACTGACTAATCACCGGTTTAAATGTTTTGGCTTGACTATTCTAGCATAAGAGAAAAGGACGTAGCCTGTTGCGGATTACATTATTGTTTTGTAGGAGGGTGAATATCTGAGCGTTTCAACCGCCTAATTTTGGTGGCATCATTTTTGCCGAAGTTCTAAACGTCTCAATGTTATACTTCGCAATTTGTATAAGGTACCGTGCCTCCTTAAAATGACAAAGTAGCACATTGTAACGAATAGAAACTTTGAAAAAATGGTTAGGTTAAAACTGCGACGATTGCGATCCCACGCAGAAAGGAACGGTTATTAAAATAGGTTTGAGTTAGGTTACATCCGTGACCCCACACATAAGCGAACAGCTATCCAAGTAGGTAGGTTCAGGGTTAGTTTAGAACTGCGGAATAAAAATTACTAAATTTAAACCAAACTAAAATAAGAACCCATAAAGGAAAATCTCCATTATAACCTAAATACAAAATAACTCAAGTACCATTCAAAATTCACAAATTTAAATTTATCGGAAACTATTCCTTGACAGAATGACTTGTCGATGAAATGAAAATACTTGAACCGTTGTCTTTGAAACAACATTCGATTAAATATTTGTGGCATTTAAGGCGAAACTAAAAAAAATATCACAAAATTAAAACTTATTTAGGCCACTTTTGAATCTCCTGAGAAAAAAAAACAAAATAGCATTTATTGTTCGCAGGATTCCGTGTAACATGTATATAATTACATGCGGTCGAAATGGTAACCTCCTTCTTTTTTGAAGTCGGTTGAAAACATTTTTTTTTCATAGAAGTCCAAAATCTACGCGTGCGAAGCCGCGGGCAAAAGCTAGTTGAATCATATTTTTTTACATTTTGAAAGTTCCAAATAAATCTTAACATTAAAAATCTTATGATATATTATTCAAAAAATTATTAACACCTAAGTATTGGCATTGTTTTGTCAAAAACAGCAAATTTTACTCAACTACTTTTATTATATCGTAAAATTTAACATTAGGAATCAACCCTATTCCTGAGTTCCGCACGCGTGACTGCAAAGCTATTCATAATCTGTGAAAACCTAATTCATTCCCACAGAATGAGAATGAATTTACGAAAATTAAAACCATCTCGCATACAAGGACGCCTCACTTGTCACGAAAATCACGCGTCACAACGTTATATGACGTTAATTTCACACTCCCGTAGCCGTACCATCTGCCGCTACGTTAGTTAGATAGTTAAACTGGTCTTTTTCCGCAACTCGACATCCATTGTGCCTTTTTTGCGTGATGCCCGGTTCACATTATTCCAGTAGCATTCCAGTCCAGCAATCCAATCCAGTACTGGAATGCTACTGGAATCATCATTCATCATAATTTCAGCCATTTATCGCCCACTGCTGAGCATAGGCCTCTCTTCTAGTACGCCACTCATCTTGGTCCTGAGCCAGTCTAACCCAGAAGTGTCCCGCAATGGCCGCAATCTTACGAATGTCGTCGACCCAACGAGCCAACGGACGCCCAGGAGGTCTTTCATCCGAAATAGGCCACCAATCCGTGAGAACTTTAGTCCACCTGCCATCACTCTGCCTGGCAACATGGAATAATGTGAATAAACACTGGAATGCACTGGAAAGCTTTCATTCCAGTGAGCATTCCAGTCCAGCGACTGGAAAGACCGTCAACTTTTCATTCCAGCTCACCCACTCCAGCGGCACTGGAATAATGTAGACAGCCACTCCAGTTCCAAACCAGTACTAGATCATTGTCAGCGATGTGTTTCCAATCCAGCTACTCTTAAAATACTGGAGTAATATAAACGATATGCTCCAGTCCAGCACTGGACTGGATTAGACCGCTGGATTACTGAACTGGAATAATGTGAACCGGGAAATAACGAGGTAGCCCTATTCCAATCATCCAAGCTCCTCCACGAAACTCAGTGTGTTTCAGGTTGCTGAATGCCTCTTTTAGTGTTGGGAGTCCCTAAGTGTCTACTCCTGTATACCTCTACGTGTTTACATTCTAGAAGAATATGTTTTGTTGTTTCCTCCTCTTCCATGCAGACCCTGCACATAAGGCTATCTGTTTTGCCCATATTGTGCAGGTGTTTGTTTAGTGTGTCCGTGATCAATCCTACTATTTTCCTCAGTTTGTGTCTGGGCGTTCGTAGTAGAGTTTGCGTAAGCTTGCAGTTTAGCTCTGGTAGTACAATCGACAACACAGCTGTGGATACAGACAAAGTGCCAGAAATATGTATACACACCTTTATGTCCAGGCAATAAAGTTCTGTTTACATATTTTTGGCACTTTGCCTGTGTTCACAGGTGTGTTGTTGATTGTACTTCTTTGGATCGTCTGCAGGTGTCCAGGCCGTTCCAGCATTTATTGTGGAGTACCGCTACGTTATTAATGCGCGTTTATTTTCTATCGATCCCGCTCGTACAGTAGCCCTGCCATGAGCTTGCGTGGCGTTATTAACGCGCGTTTATTTTCTATCCGGCTCGCTCGCTCTAATACGCGAGTACGAGCGGGATGGATAGAAAGTAAACGCGCGTTAATAACGTAGCGGCATCTCATGGTAGGCCTACAGATGTAATGCAAAACGCCCAAAATAATCTGTCTGTCTTAATTAGTTTCAATGCATTGAATATTGAAGTTGATTGTGACAGCAATATGAATTCGAACGTTTCCGTGAAAAAACGAAGGAAATAGTTATTTGTTATACAAGGGTGCAAAGTTGTATTTTACCCGCGAGTGTGAAATTGTAGCATGAGCAAGCGAAAGGATTCTATAGTTGAACCACGAGCGAAACGAGTGGTTCTAAAATGGAATCCTTAGCGTAGCGAGTGTTTTAACATACGTCTGAGAAGTAAAATACATTTGCACCCGTGTGTAAACAACTTTTAATACATTCCTGTAGTTGCACACCAATGCCAATGCATTTAAATCATTTTCATTCATTATTTTTACAAAATGATAGCAAAACACTCTGAAAGTTGTTTATTTTACTGTTTTTATGCGTGTTCGAGTCGGTGAATAAAGATAATTTAATAAATAACCTATAATATTCATTGACAATGTTGTCATTTTCTGCGTTTTGTGATTGCCACTAGTCGTCTTATCATCATTCACTAAAACAAAGGTTACTTACTTATACAATTTTAGCATGTATGTGATAAAATCATCATATTATATAAAGTTTTCTATTTTCACTAAATTCTCAAACAAATTAATAAATTGTTATTAATGTAGAACGACTCATTCATCAACATTTTACGTTTTGTTATCTGTTAAACGAATACTACTTCGCGCTACGCTCCAAGGTCATTACTTTGCCTCACATGTGAATAAGATGCGGTTTTACCCGCTTGTATTAAAGGATAAACGAGCGCTTTATGAACTAGTGAGGGGAAAAAGATATACATCTGTACTTGCGCATTGGCGCGAGCGAGCCGGAGAGAAAGTAAACGCGCGTTAATAACGCCGCGGCAGCTCATGGTACGGCTACCGCACTCGTGGCGCGGCGTTTGCCGTACGACAATGACGGACGCGGACAGGGCGACGGACAAATGGTTTAGATTTTATTATGCTCCAGGGTACTTAGACAAGTTGCTAACGCTTAATCGTCAATCGTAAACGAAAGGCAGCTAACTGTCGCACTAATATGGAAGAGTGACAGAGAGGGAAAACTACGATACGCTACTAAGCGTTAGGGATTGGAAACTTGGCTAAGCATCTTGGTACGGCTACCGCACTCGTGGCGGGGCGGTTGCCGTACGACAATAACGGACGCGGACGGGACGACGGACAAATGGTTTAGTTTGATTGTGCTCCAGCTACCCTAACCTCTTCTCTTGGGTGTCGTCAGAGCCGACTAAGGGATTGAAGTGTCACTTTCACTTACCATTCTTGTATGAAATTAAACTAGAATCTCGAAACAACTTCTTGTTTCTTGTTTCTTCTTGTTCTTGTTATTACTTGTACAAATTAATTGGATATCGCTAACATAACAAAACAACCATATTCTTTGTATTCCCTCCAAAATCGAATTTGACAGTACTTTTTTTTAAGTTATCTTAACCACAGACACGAACCAGAGAGTTTAGGCTAATTGCATACATTATCATATCAATGTAAGGCCATAAACATAATATAAGTATGATGTTTCTTACACTTGATAGTAGATTGATGATGGACATCTTGCCGTGTGGTGACGGCAATACGAATACATTTGTCACCACCCCAACTCCTCCTGCTGGTGTCGTAAGAGTCGACTAAGGGATTAAAGTGTCACTGACCATTCTACAAGATTGATGATGGGCAGCAGGTTTACTAATGTTTGGCAAATAATTTTTCCCAAAGTATCACATCGCAAACTATTTTTCCCAAATTTTCATTTGGCAAAAATTCAATTGCCAAAACTACTTATCGCAATTTTACAGTTAGCAAGCCTTTTTGTTGGCAAGCGATTGTTTAGCAAAGAATTACTTGGTCGTTTTTATTTTCCCAAAATATTTTTTGGCAAATGCATCGTTTGGCGTGACAATCCCAAAATATTGTATGGCATATACAATATTACATCGCAACCAATTTTTCGCATAAAGTCATTTCGCCGAAAGATCATGTTCCAATTGAATCTTATGAAATCGTTTTATTTCTCTATATAGTAATTTAGATGAAACTGATGAGGGAACGCAATGCCGAGGAAATAACAAAACAGTCGGTTCTGGCACTCGCCGGCCGCTGCCTGCTTAATAAGCATTTGCTTAATAAAATCTTGACGAAGTGAAACTTTGCAAAATAATAAAGTGACCAAATGAATAAAATGAGAAATGTAACTTTGCTAAATATTTGTTTGGGAAATGAGACTATTGCGATAAGTTATTTGGGAAGTCATATTTGGGAAACATAATTTGCCAAATGGCAGTACACCTGGGCAGCAGCGTCATCATAGTGGACACATTACTGCGATCGCCAATCCGCTTGCCCAGCGTGGCGATTATGGGCATTTACCTCCTAATGCGTCTATACGCATAGTTAATAGGAGAGGCCTACGTCCAGCAGTAGACTATCATAGGCTGATGATGTGATGATGTGTGTGGACATCATAACCATCATAGTGGACACCAGGGGCCCGTTTCTCGAACTCTTGTAAGTTGTAAAACAAGTGCAATTATCTTTTTGACACTATTAATTAGATAGGGACGTCCGCTTGTATTACAAAAATTACAAACTTTCGAGAAATAGGCCCCAGGGATTTTTTAAAAACCTCGGAAAAGCTCAATATTTTAAAATGTTTTGCACTCTTTAATATTAATAACAGCATCAATAAAAAAAAACACTTTAATTCAAAAATATGCCTCAAATCATTGTTATTCTGATTATGACAACTAAATCATAAGGTAAATGTATCTTCCCTTCAAACAGAGTTTTCGTGTACTGGATTTTCACTGAAAATTATATCTCTTGATAATTCGTACTTATTCCATCAAATATTCGCACAACAACACCGGAATATGGAATAAAGCATAAGTATAAATTACGTAATTTAACGGTTACGTAGGTGCTACTTAGACCAGAAAAACCTTTTTATCCAACTTGGGCCGAAAACGGACGGTTACCTGCCCGTGAACTCATAAAAACTCGCGTTAAGGGAGACTCGTAAGAAACTCTGAGGTTCCATGACTTTTAATATTTGATGTTTTGAATATTAAAACATTTTCCGTAAGGAGTAACAATTCTGCAATCGTACACTAAGCTATAGTAACAAATGTACGAGAAAGACATTTCCATAATATGTATACTGTTATGGTCACGTGACTTATCGCTTATCGTTTACGATTGCAGAATGGCATCGTGGCTAGGCCTGCTGTATAATAATACACCTTGTTTATTCCAAATCCTCAAAAAGTGGGGGGTTGCAAAAAGGTCCAGATCCAGATCCAGATATCTACATTTATTTGAACCATTTAGATGACTAAGATGACATACACATTACATGGTGAGATATTTTTCAAGAGAGTAACCGCATATTTTTTGTTACTTAAACATAATTATATATTATTATTTTAGACTACCTACCCCCCTTATTCATAAGCATGTCCTAACTTTGCAAGTTGTTAAGTATTGTTTGTCCCTTTCGGTCTTAACAATGTGTCCATAAGAGCAAAAGGGACAAACAATTATTAGCGGCTTGTTAAGTTAACCAACGTTTATGAATAAGGGGGTTAAACTTTGAGATCATACATTTTTAGTTAAAATAATTGATAGTTATTAGTAATATTAGTATTAATTTAAAAATCTGTCTTATTAAAAATAAAAATCTGGTTTAAGTTGGTCATAAGAAATGCAAGTTTTTAGGTTTGTTTAACATTGTTTTCGTTTTAAACTCTCCCACAACAAGCACATTGAATTCTCCCACGGAACCCAAACAGAACTCAAGAACTTTCCCAGACGTTTTTTATTTATATTTCCCGTCAACGTTAAATTATGTGACAGCTCGTTCTACGGAACCGGACGGGACTCGGACATTTTAATAATAAGATAAGTGATGGAGGATTTTCGCGTATGTTAACGCTTACAGGTAAATTCACGAATGCTGGCACGAATGGATTGAGTAAGTGACAGAAAGTTATATGATTATGTGTGTACATGTCAAAATTACAATAGATACAGGTTGGTATAGGACGACCGCATACACACAATGATAGATATAATTCATTTACTCGTAATTCAATTCATTCGTGCCAGCTTTAGTGAATTTAACTGTACAGTCAAAGACAAAATAAAATGTACACAAAAATGTTCAAAAATATGTCCCATTGCACTGTAATTCTGTGTGATAAAATTCAAATTCAATCGGATTCTTTCGATACTTATTTTTGCACTTGACTGTATTAAGCGCCCACCGTAAACCACGAACGAAGTGTTGCCTCTCTCGCACTAATGAATTTGTTCTTAAGTGTGACAGGGAGGCAATACTTCGTTCGGGGTTCGCGGTAGAGCCTCTGAAGCTTTATCCTGTTGGCCAACCGCGAACTCCGAAGTAAGAAAATTTCGGTGATTTGTCTCTGTCACACCAAGGAAGACGTCATTAGAGTGACAGAGACAAATCACCGAAATTTGTGGATTTCGAAGTTCGTGGTAGGGTCGCTCAACTCTGAAAATCGAAAATATCCGTTATCTCTGTCAGCTTAAAGAAAGATGGAATGGCTTGACAGAGACGGATGCCCGAATACGACTTATGTCCGTGGATATTGGTAATCTGCTTACACACATTATCTCGGAATTGTGGAATAGGCCCCCAGAATGTTTACTTAATGGCGAAGTTGAAAAAAAAATTAAAAATAATTTATTCGTTAACTTATAGTGCTAGTTTACAATACACTGGTAACCCTTTTTTAAGTAAATAATTACCTTGAAGTTAATGAATGAAAATGAAATAAAATTTAATGTTAACATCGACTCCATAGCTCGCCTTAGCCCGACCGCGCTATGAAACTCCTGGATGCTTAGCTAAGTTGCCAATCGCTAACGCTAAAGTATCGTAGTTTCCCTCTCTGTCACTCTTTCATATTAGTGCGACAAGGACTGTTAGCTGCCTTTCGTTTACGGTTGACGATTGAGCGTTAGCGATTGGCAACTTGTCTAAGCACTCTGATGTATGCAAGATTTGGAAACAAGGGACCGATTTCGCAATAGCTGATACGGGCAGTAGACAACTGAAGATTACATTTTCTATCCCACGGGCGTTGTGGGTCGAAAACTCGAAATCTGTAGCCGTACCATGAGTTGGAAAGTAAAGGATACGTTAGGTTTTACTCGATACGTAATACATTCTATCGCGCTCATATTGGAGCGAGCGCGATAGCCTGCATTTCGTATCGAGTAATACCTAACGTTAGGGCGATTGTGCACCACAATGAATTTTACTGTCCGGCAGACCGAGTTTTCACGGTCCGATATGGCACGAAAAATACGCATGATTGGCTTGTGCACTTGTCCGTCTTTTTACTCGCAGGTGCGGCATAGCAGCATGAAAAGTCAGTCGACAGTCATAAAAGTCAGTGCAATTCCGGACGCACTGCACAAGCATTAACACGTTTTTCATAGCTGTCATCTCGGACCGGAAAAATACTGTCCGGAATGGGGAAAAGTAAAATGTCGGACGGTAAAATTACGTATAGTGCACAAGCTACTATATACATTTAATGGCGTGGCATATCGGACCGTAAAAAACCGGACTACCGGACGGTAAAAGTCAGTGTAGTGCACAAACGCCCTTACTGATACTTGCAAAGTCATGGTATGGTTACTGAGTGCAACTTTAGCACATCGAGCGCGGGGAACTCCCGAGGGGAGTTCTCTGTGGGGGGTCCATTTTCGCTACAAAGCGAAAAAATCATGGGATCGGCTACGAGCGTAGCGCGTAGCACTCGTTGACAATGAAAGTGTTAGTTTCGCGCCCTAACATGAGCTGCTACGTAATTAACCACTCATTGCCAACGAATGCTACGCGCTACGCTCGTAGCCGATCCCGTGATTTTTCCGCTTTGTAACGAAAATAGTCCTCTCACAGAGAACTCCCCTCGGGAGTTCCCGGTGCTCAATGTGTTAACGCGCGTTTAGGTACTATCTATCCCGTTCGTACTTGCGGATTGGAGCGAGCGAGCTGTAGCCGTACCATGCGGTACTTTCTATCCATATTTCTATTTTAAATTTAAAACATATTCACAAAAAGAGAAATGCTGATATAAGGAAAAAAACTGGAATAATAGACGCTCTAACGTCTGCACAAAAATTGAAATGGAAGTGGTGCGGACACATAGCGCGAATGCATCCAGAAAGGTGGGCAAAATTAATCACTCTATAGCGTGGTCCTTCGGGAAAAAGGAAAAGAGGAAAACCTAGAGAAAGATGGTTCGATTTTATTTTATTTTTATTTTATTTCATAAATTTGCTTACATGACCTTACAGCTAAGCCAATATGTCATGAAACGAAAATTATAACAATCACAATAATTAATACATTAAACAAATTAAATTGACAATTTAGTTGTACACACTAGATGGCCTAGCATCCATCATCTCGCAGAACCGTAGACATTCCGTTCTGACAGCCATCCATCGCCATGCAAACAGATCGCATTCCGGTGCTGATGTCAGGAGCGCATTAAATAAAGAACAAGCGCGAATAAGTGGAGAGTTCCTACGAGATACCGTTCTAGCCGGAGGCAGAGCTAAAAGATCACGTCGCCGAGGCCTGAGGGTCATTCTAGGCACGTCTGGAACAAACAGTCGCACAAGACGACCCACAAGCTCAGGACAGTCAGATTCACCTCGCAGGGCATGGCACACAGAAATCAACAAGCTAAAGGTACGCCTGACTTCCAAAGAGTTGTAGCCGAGGGTTCCTAGCAAGTATTTGGTTGGGTACAGGAACGGGTAGTACCCGTACATTTTCTTAAACAAGAATCTAAGAAATGCCTTTTGCACCTTCTCTAGAAGCAAGGCGTACGACGAATGGTATGGGAGCCACACAATCGAGGAAGTCTCCAACCTGCTCCTAACTAGCGCATTATAAACTAGCTTGATTGCTAGGGGATCACCGAAATCACGCAAGTTACGGACCACAAAGCCCAGTCTTCGATAGCAGTCGACAGCAAGTGACAATATATGCTCGTGAAAAGTGAGACGCGTATCGAAGACCACGCCAAGATCCTTGATTAAACTAACACGGCTTAACGGGTCAGACCCTAGCACGTATTGCGCATGTAAGGGATCACGTGATCGACTAAAGGTGCAAACACAGCACTTAGTAGAGTTGAAAAGAAGTTTGTTCTGCACACTCCATCGGAACACACGGTCAATATCTTCCTGCAAAGAGACACAATCAGAGACTCGTTCCACACCACGTATCAACTTCAGGTCATCGGCGTAAAGGAGACATTGACATGACTTCAGGACAGATTGGAGGTCATTTATCATAACCCCGAAGAGAAAGGGACCCAGTATAGAACCCTGACTGACGCCGGATCGGGTATGATATGGGGCCGAGACAAAGCATCCATGCTGAACGTACTGCCTTCGATCACGTAGATAACTAGCAAAAAAATTCAGCAATCCAGGCGAGAAGCCGATGAGATCCAATTTTCTTAACAACACATCGTTATCTACGCGGTCGAAAGCTTTCCTAAAATCAAAATACAGTACGTCAACCTGGACGCCTTTATCTAGATGTTCAGAAATAATGTCGACTAAGATGGAAAGATTTGTGTTGACCGAGCGATTTGGTCTGAAACCATGCTGAGCGTCACACAAAAACGGCCTGACTTGAGCCGATATGGTCCGATGGAGTATGGCCTCAAACAACTTCGCTAGCGTGGAGAGAACGGCTATTGGTCGGTAATTTTCCACTGAGGCCGTATTACCCCCTTTTGGAATAGGTCTTACACGTGATACCTTCCAGCGACTAGGATAATTCCCCGTAGTGAGAGCCAAATTAAATATATATTGTAATGGGAGTTTGAGGCTCTCTGCACATCCCTTCACAATATATGCTGGCAACTTGTCGGGTCCCAGAGAAGAGTTGGATTTGAGCCGCTTAATTCCGATTTCCACCTCCTCCAACGATACCGACTGCATATGAATATAGTTAGCGTTACGATTCTGATGCTCAGCCTCCAGCATGTTCGGATCCAGACGTGGAATATCAGGCAAGAACACCTCAGAAAAAAAGCCAGCGAATGCGCCGGCCACCTCACCTCCAGAATACTGCTTCTCATTAAGTGTAACAGTAGTTACAAACCCGCCTTTAGACTTAAGGCAATCGAGATGTCGCCAAAAGGCACGGGGGTTTTGTTTTACCTGACACTGAATCCGATCAAGGTATTTTTTGTAAGCCGATGCTATACCATCCTTTACTTTGGACCTAAATTTTGAAAATTCTACATAAACATCTTTATTTTTCGTGATTTTCCATCGTCTATGAATTTCACTTTTTTGTTTTAGGTCGTTGATTAACTCTCTAGTGTACCAAACTGGATAGCGTCTGCTAGGCTTCCCTGATCGAATTCGTTTTGGTATACAGTGGTCAAATATTTCGTATAAAATACTATACAAATTATCGACAGCATCGTCAACATCCACAGCACTGAAAACTTCCTGCCAGCATGTCTCTGAGATTAATTTGTAAAGAAGTTCATAATTGCCCCTAGAGAAGTTCCAGTCCTGCTGCATGTCCACATTGCTGGGTGCTAGTCTTTCAGTAGGGGTTCTACGTGAGAAACAGTTTGTGGAAACCGAAATCTCCAGAGGCGGGTGGTATGCGTCAGATCTCGGAACCAATCCACTGTTCGTCATCTCGAGAACTAGACTATCAGAGATATGGTCCGACACCAGCACCACATCTAGCTTACCCCCATGAGCATTAATCACCTCATTCCTCTCTTTCAGACCACAAACAGCTAGAAAATAACAATAATAGCTCAAAATATTTTGAGATGAATAATCAGGGTTCAAATTTAGGTCACCAACAATTAGCACTACACCTTTCAGAGTGTCAATCACAGACTCTACTTTTTGGAACCAATTCATGTAAGTTTCATCTGTTTCTCCGGGCGGAATATATACAACGCACACATAACACTTCACTTGGTACACAAAGAAAGATGCCCACAAATCTTCGCCGCCTAGCGTCTCCAGTTCTTGACACCGTCGAAGCTCAACACCCGGTCGCGCCGCGAGAAGTACGCCACCGCCGCGCGCGCCCGTGGCGCGGTCGCGGCGCAGCACGCTCCACCCGCCGCACGTCAGCTCAGCGTCCTCAACGGCGTCACTGAGGAAAGATTCACTCACGGTAACAATATCAGTTCCCAGCGATAAGAGGTTTTGCCTGAAGTAGCTAAGCTTGGTGTTGAGGCCCCTGACATTCTGATAGACAATTTGTATCGATGGTTCTGCTCTCCGCTTGGCGGCCGAATGAGTTACGCGGGGCCGAGAAGTTGCTGTTGTGTGATCGTCGAAAAAACCACGCTTTTACACGAGCATTTACCGGCCACACTTCAGCAGATAGGCATTTGTCGTATATATCCTGCGGGACGCCTATTTTATATGACTTATAGGCCCCTTTAGGCTTAAGCTCCTGGACCGTGTATGTCTTACCAGGACACATTGACTCCAGATAAGCACGTATGTCATCTGCACCCGATGCCATGTTCCACAGGTGTAAAAATTTGAGAAATTCCACTGCCTTGAGCGATGTCACCTCAGGACCCGCTGTGCAACGAAGTGACGAAAACCGGTGTTTAGGTATCTTTGTCTTTCGTTTCCCATCGTCATTTGTAAGACAGACGTCAGTTTCACTGTCCGTAGAAATAGGAGGAGACCGTATCGGATTGTTTTTCCCGGACACTGCGGAAGAATGCTCGGCACCACCAGGCGCGTTAACCACCATGTCACTAGTGGCTGCTGAGGCTTCCTCAGCTGAGGCTTCTTCAGCAGCCCTCCTCGCATCAGCGGCAGATTTTCTCCGGGATCTGCGTCTCCGTACGAAATCGTGAAATCGTGATGAAATCATCTCGATGAAATCGTGTCTACAGCGGGCAAAGACTGGGCCCTGAACGCACAAGACAGAAAAAACTGGAGGAGGCCTTCACCCGTGAGGGGTCCCTACGATATAATATAATTCAACATTTTACTAATTTTCACTTATTCTTATGAATTTTACTGTACCGTCGTTTTATAAGGGCTTTATATTTATTTTTTATTTTTTTATTTACTTTCTATCCGGCTCGCTCGCTCCAATACGCGAGTTTGAGCGGGATGGATAGAAAGTAAACGCTTGTTAATAACGTAGCGGCATCTCATGGTAGGGCTACTGCTTTACGTATCGAGAAAAACCTAACGTTACCGATACCTGGATGGTTAGCCAAGTTGCCAATCTCTAACGCTTAGTAGCGTATCGTAGTTTTCCCTCTCTGTCACTCTTTCGTATTAGTGCGACAAAGACAGATAGCTGCCTTTCGTTTACGGCTGACGATTAAGCGTTAGCGATTGGCTAAGCACCCTGCAGTCATGGTACGGCTACTGACTGCAACTTTGGTTTCGCGTTCAATAGCGCGATTCCGCGGCGTTGTATACGGCGCGCGTTTACTTTCTGTCCGGCTCGCTCGCGCCAATTATGGGTCAAAATTTTTTTCGTTGTCTTAAAAGCTATCCTCAAGTGATCATTTTTATTTTTGAATACTAAAAACATAGGAAAGTACTGCTTTATTATGGTGCCTTTAAAAAGATACGTATAAGTGACGATACCTTGGTTGGAACCTAAAATGAATTGTATTAAATTATACAAAAAAAGTCGTGACGAAGTGTTGAGTTTTTGTGACGAAGTTGTTTTTCATACTATTAATCATTGTCCTGGGCCACTATTCAAAGTATGTCAATCCTTCTGGTTACTTTTTTTTCAATGAAAATATCAGATTACCGAATATCAGAGAGCTGATATTTTTTATAAAAACTACAATAACTATTTCAACATTATTATAATAAATAAAAAAAATCTATATTCTTTTTAAGTTTATGTTCAAAAAATTTTAGTTTGTGTCCCCGCGCACATCGTATATTTGTATCTACATTCTGTCACCGTGGTTAGCATGGTGTTTAGTTGTATTTATGTAGATATTGTTTGAGTGCGGGATAAAACAAAGAACCCCGTCGCTCCTGCCGCTCCGCTTGGTTCAAACAACGCAGGAGTTGGCCTTGTGGACGGCCGCGAGTGTTTAGAGTCAGTGCGTGTGTTTTGCGGCTGCCTATGCCTACTCGGTCACGTAAGTTTTACGTATTTTCTTTGATACCTTTGTAGATCGTTTATGTCAAATTTAAAGATTACTGTTTTTAGTTTTGATAGGATAATTTGAAATCTACTATATAAATTACTGTGACGATTTAATCATAGCAAACAGTTACAATTACAGCTCTGTCACAACACAACTCTGTCACATCACAATGTGACGGAGTGGTTGTTGATCGTGACAGAGTTGAGAAATTATAATTAGTTCCTTCTTTTAACAATGAGCACGTTTTTTACACGAGTACACTTGTGTTCAATGTTTAATTGTTTATATTTGTTAACAGATTACATCACACACAAAATCCAAGCTCGACTGATTCGGCGGAAAATCGAGCACTCAGTTATGTGACCCATCAAAACTGAGATGCTATTCCTTGTATAAGTAACAATTACTTCAATTATATAGAAAAAAAATCATCCCTCCAAGATAACAGACGGTGTACATGTTCTTGTGAAAGTTTTAGATGAAAATAAATCTGTGTATTCCTATATTGGAACATCTATGAGCACCGTAGACGAGTAAGGCGATGTAAAAGTTATTTTTTACAAATCAGTTGATGATAGTGAACAAAAGTTCAAACTCAATAAAATCGACCTTTCATATCGACGCCTATCATGAATAACGCTGCATTTCAAGAGGCTACAGTGTCGTAATTTCAATAATTCTAATAGTGAAGCACCAGAATTCAAATTGGAAGCAAGTATTATTTTGGATTACAGCGTTGTTCATGATAATTGATAAGAAACGATGTCTTAAGTATGAGAATATTTTAAAAATCGTCCCTAAGCCAAAAAAATACGAAAGGAAGACGTGTTTTATATGAGTCTGAAACTCCACAAGATGTGTTTGAAAAATAATAAAAATACCAAATTATGACCGACTAAAGACTGATTGTAAATTATAAAACTTCAAATAATTATATTATAACCAGTTTGTTGATTTTGTTTCACATTTATGCTTAATTTTGATCTTTCATTACGTAAAATACTACTCCGTCACGAAATGGTAATACTCTGTCACATTTTGTCCCTCATGTCACCCGAACGATTTTGCGTTATATATGTTAACGTTACTTTCAAAACTCTTATTGAAATCATACGAGTTGTAAAAGTTGCCCATATAAATATTAAACACTAACTACTAAGGATTTAACTATGGCATAAATTCAAACAAACTTAACTTTTAATTCATATGAAGCTGTTTTGTGACATAGTGTGGCAATTTATACTACAGAATTTTGTTTCTTGTACAATTTTATTGTTGATTTTATATAAATCGAAAATGATAAGCCCTTAATTTTTTATGAATGATTTCAAAATGAAAAATTTCCAATGTCAAAAGTAATTAAAAAATACTTTCAAATTGTGACGGAGTTGTTTAATTTTCACACCTTAGATTAGAAAATTGTATATTACGAAACAGGGCATCAATAAACTTCGCTGCTCAGTACGTTATCATAATAACAGAGGGTTTAGTATTCAGTATTGATATTAAACAACAATTTTCGAGAAACTTTTGATTAAACAAAAAACATGCCAAATTGCGGCGAAACAAGACAACGAAAAAAATTTTGACCCCAATACGCAAGGGCGAGCGGGATGGTATGCCGGATAGCAAGTAAACGCGCGTTAAAAACGCAGCAGCAACTCTTGGTACGGCTACAGCTACAATAGTTGCATGCTGTGACTTCGTTTATAACTCTCGGTCCCTAGGGAGTGGAACTGGGAAAAAATTTAAGGCAAAGCAAAATGACAATAGATAGAAATTCAAATTATGTCCTAAACTGAATCGTATTAGTAGGTCGTGATAGGTCTCCAGGGTGCTTAGCCAAGATGCCAATCGCTAGCGCTTAGTAGCGTTACGCAGTTTTCCCTCTCTGTCACTCTTTCATATTAGTGCGACAAAGACAGTTAGCTGCGATTAACGATGAAGCGCTAGCGATTGGCAACGTGGCTAAGCACCCAGGGGTTTCTTTGATATGCGAGTCGATTTTGATAAGTTTGATAACAACTTCCACAGACTCCTTAATTGCTACGAATAACTTATTCGCATCAATTTTTTCACTATTGTCAACGCTATAGGTACCTACTGTCACATCGTCTAGAAAAAAATGTTTAAATACGGTTTTACTCATTTTTTCTGCGGCTCTGAAATAAATATTGTTTAATGAGTGACTCCGACTATCCTAAAGATTAAAGTAGCACGATATACTTTTTTAAACATTGATTATGTTGATTTTTTACATCATACTAGCAAATTTTCTAGGTATTATCTTTGTAGTCAGGAACTGTGAACACTCAGCCGTATGGTTTTTATAGCCATGTCCAAAAACATGTTAACCAATGTGATACTTATGTATCGAACATAGTTGGATATTCGCGTATCTACACCTACACAAAACATTGTCTTAGGTTTAGTACCTGAATGGACAGTTGTAAGTGTGGAAATAAATAAAATAAAATAAAAAGCGTATCTCAAAACGCGACGTCAATTTACAAAGGTGTTAAAAATACATTCGATATAAAAAGTTTTATACCCCTGGAATGTCACTTTAACGTTGGAATTATAATGTCATGTCATTGTCATAGTTTGTTTACATTTTTGATCTCGAATTCCATTTCAGAGCTTAGTAAGTTTTGGTTGTCACCCGACGAGATATTGATTAATAATATACGACAAACTTTAAAAATGGGTCAAGTAGCCTATTGCAAATTTAGTACTAACGGCCAAGAAACTATGCTGCCGGCAGACGGACAAACGGACATGGCGAAACTATAAGGTACTACGGAACCTTAACAAGAGACAGATAGCTGGGAGCAGGCCGCGTGTTGCTGTCAAACACAAGATATGCTAGTATTCTTCTCAGGCAATGTTCGGCGTGGTTGGCAATGTTGCGTAAGTTTACGCCACTTGTAATGTTACAGCAGTAAAGGGACTTTATCTCCAAGTTCTCGATTGCTCCGGGCGCCGTAAAGGTCTGCGCATTTTTCATTGTAACTTTTTATTGTTTTATTTAGGTACCCAAGTTATGTGGGAGATTGCCGCGGGACTTGGCATTTGTTTTGTTAAAACAGACGAAATAAGCAATGGCAGTTTGAGTTATTTGATTCGACCTTTTTGCAATGATAACACACATCTTTAGGGTTAAACCTGGATAGTTGCAACTCATTCCAATAACGTACTTTTGTTCTCCTCTCTCTATGTGAAACTACGAACAAATAAAACATGGAAGCCGCACGCCATACTAAATTGCCTTTCAAAAACGGTCCTGAATTTAGTTGACAAGTGTCATCCCCTCTTCAATGCATCACGGTAATGAATTTCAATATCAACCTGTAAAAACTTAAACAGCCATTTAAAAATAGTTGTGATTGGTACATCAAAATTTTGATTGGTAGAATATATTCTATAATCATTTGTCAAAAACGTTGCGCCGAAATATACGCGGTGTTAAGAAAAGCGCTATGTCCTGCCCATCTCGTCACAATTGAACAATTGTTTTTGGGAGCATTTTTGAGCTGGCGTTAGACGTCCATGTTATATATGGTCGCAGATCTGAAATATACTCACCACAACAATGAGAAAAAAACATCTCAAAAATAGTTAAAATATTACCTACACAAGACAAGTTGTTAGGCTACAAGCCCGATATCGTCAATAAAAATAACGTTCAAACTTTTAGTGATGATTATCTTTACACTCATTTTTCAGCGACACTGTCGTTTTTACTGAGTTGAGGACGTATGTTTGACAAATCAGTATTTATAAAAGTATCTTAGTTTAAGTTTAAGGTTTAATTTTTTTCTTAATACAGGTATCAGATAATATGATGTTATGTTACCTATACGGAGGGACGCTCGACTGGATTCGAGCGGGCTGTCGAGCATTCGCCCCATTTCCCTTAGCTGGAGCTGCAGGTTAATGTTCCGGTAGCGTTCCCCCAATACTTCCCTCTGGCCTTCCAATTTTTTTACAGAACCGCAGGACGTCTCTAAGGTCGACCTCCCTGAGTTCCTTCTCCTCCAGCCTATCCCTGCCAAACTAATAAGCAATGGCAGTTGTTATTTACTTTGACGTTTTAAAATTAACAAATGTCTGTAGGGTTAAACCTGAATAGTTGCAACATATTTAATCGTACTTTGGTTCTCCTCTCTCCATCTCAAATATCCTACTCCAAAACAATCAGAAAAAATTGTCACAAAAATTGTTATGTAATAGGGACGAGACAAGTTGTTTAGACTGTAAACCCGATTTCGTCAATGAAAATAACATTCAAACTTTCTAGTTATAATCATTCTTATCCTCATTTTTCAGCGTAGGTATGTACTTTCCTGTCAATTTTACTGAGTTGAGGACGTATGTTTGAAGAATCAATATTTATAAAAGTATCTTAGTTTAAGGTTATTTTTTTTTTTCTTTACAGGTATCAGATGTGATGGTAATTTCTGCTTTCTTGATATTATCAACTCTCTCTCTTCAACAAATTCCGAAAAAACACGGTAAACAACGAAACAAACGGTACCAAATGGGTCGATTGCAAGAAATTGTACATGATTAAAATAGTACATAAACAAAATTTATCGTCATGTTTTTTGTTTAACGAAATTACATTTTGTGAAACAACTTTTGGCACTGAAAAAGAGCGACAAATTCAAATTTTCTATTAGCGAACCTATATACCTTTTAAATTTGCACCCATTTACTACTGCCTAAGGTTGTTGGACACAATACCATACAAACTATATACCTACTTACCTAATATACAAATGTGTATAATGCGTATAATAAATATGTATAATACCTCATAGTTTGTATGAGTAAGGGTGAAGATACATATTAGCATGCGTATGCATTTTGTCTAATAAAATTGGCTGTTTAGTATGAAACGTGTAAGCATACGTACGCATGCGGAAAGCTGGACGCTGTCCCATACTAAACTGGCATTTTCTATAGAAAAATGCGTACGCATGCTGATAAATGTGTCTTCACCCTAACTTTCGTAACACAATTGACGCGATCGTGATTTTTGTTTTGATTAAGACCTTAACTACGTACAACATTTTTCGCAATCGACCCAATTATATATACGCAGTTACGCACCCATGCAGTCAATCCTCGGAACATTTATTTCGTCATGCAAGCAAACAAAATACTTGCAAAACACCAAAAATAATATCACGCTTTCGTTTTTTCCTCGCTATATTCCTCCACAGTTATACAAACGGGGAATCCCGGTAGTTTCCCAGACCGGCCACATTGGGGTCCGTAACGCAGTTCCGGGTACTCTGGCTGTGTACGAATTTCCACTAATATTATTTTGAAGTCTTATTCTGGAATTTCTTATTAACTACTAGCGACCCGCCTCGGCTTCGCACGGGTACTATATCTACATAAAAACCTTCCTCTTGAATTACTCTACCTATTAAAAAAATCTCATCAAAATCCGTTGCGTAGTTTTAAAGATTTAAGCGTACAAAGGGACATAGGGACAGAAAAAGTGACTTTATTTTATACTATGTAGGGTAAAAGCACCAATAGATGACTGCCACCCAGAAGTTGACTGATAGGTCTAAAAATGCAAATAATTAAATTAGGAATAATTTTACACGCCCGGGAGTATTTTTCTCACACGCAGCAGCACTATATCGCATCTCCCATGCGATTTCCCAGACAATTAAGCCACGCAAGAGGCAGTGAGCGGTCGTCGAATTTGCGCTTAGCGCCAAAATCGCGTTTTATATGGGATCCTTATTAAGAATAGCCCTCAAAGATTTAAGCGAACTATTACGTAAAAAATTGAATATGGCTTTTATTTCCTTGATTCACTTCAGTATAGATTTTAGACTAATATCTCTATTGTGTATATTATAAAGAATAATTTGTTTTTATTTATTTTATGAGATATTTGCTGGTCAAGTTATGGTTCCAATATTGTATGTTCGCGCCAAAAGATGAACGACGGTCAACTTTTGGGCAAAGGCTCGTATTTTCAAATGCTTGTGTAAATTATAATAAAATAGCTAGATGTAATATTTATATATAAAATTACAATCACTTTTGTAGTTGATTTTTAGACCAAAAGATGAACGACACTTATTTCCTGTATCACGTTTTAAAGTAATTTATTTTTGTATGGAAACGGGATTGTTCAACTTAAGAATCGCTGTCCAAAACGTGAACTAGGAAAATTTACTGGTTCATCTTTTGGGTTGGATTCCAATAAATGAATTCGAATCAATTTAGTTCGTTCATTTCGTTGATGCGGTGTCCAAAACATGAACCAACTGATTTAATTGAACGGTCGAATTTGGGAAATGTTAAACTTGGAGATCCGATTATTACACAATGTACACCGTGTTTACATTTCATCAAAAGAAGGTTTTTTAGGTTAAATACAATTAATTTATCTAAGAAACTAACGTTTTTACTATGCTCTATTCATCTATTGGAGTCTTGCCGTTCATATATTGGTCTCGCTATATTGCAATTATGCTAGTTCATCTATTGGGGTCAAATTGTTCAGTGATAGGGCACTTTGTTCAACTACTGGGAAATTTGACTCCTTTTTTAATATAATCATTTTTATAAAATTACTGAAGTTTAATACGAGGCACGAAAATAACTTATTCTAAACTCAATTAAATGCGAAATCATATAAAAAAATAAAAATTGATGAGTATGAGTTACATCACATAGAAAAAAATATTCAAAGTTGGGAAAGTTGCTTAACTGTTCATCTATTGGTGATTTTACCCTAGTGATACGTCTTGTGCTTCGTAATGAACCAGTGGCTAGCTAAGCACTAGTACTAGTATAAAGGTACATGGAGGGTGCTCACGAGGATTCCGCAATTGCTCATATTTAAAACTAAAGTGCAATTAAACTGTTCTGGGTTTCGCCTATACATGCACAGTTAAGGAGGAGTTTTTACACTTTAAAGAAAACCTTAATTTTATTCAGGTTTATTTATAACGACAATTAAGCACAATAAAAATGCGGTTTTGGTGTGCATAATAATAAATTATAAGTAGGAATTATTTATTTCAAAAAACACAAGAAAAAAGTATCAACACAGTAAACATAAATAATAAATAAAAAAATTGCCTCAGGTCCTGCTGGGGAGGTAGAGTGCCCAGAAGGATGGCCGCATTGCCTGCTTTTGATATTATAAATTATAAGCGATATTATAATTTATAATCGTATATACACGAAGACCAAGCTTAAATTCATAAAGAGATTGTACTTAATTGTCGTTATGAACCTGACTGTAATTAAGGTTAAATATAATGCTAACTGGGTATCCATAAAAGTAAAAATGGCCTTAGTAATGCAAAAATAAATTGGATAAAAGTTTAGTCATCATATTATTTTTGCGCTTTTTAACTAGAGGAAATTACTTTATAAGTACATAACGTATACCTACTTTGAGGGAAGAAAGTTGTTTACAAATTGAGACAAAGAATAAACCAGCGTTAGGTAGTCTGATCGAAAAGAAAATACTTATCTTAATAGAAGTGGAAACGAATTTCATGATTTTTACAATATTTGTAGGTTGATTCTAACTTACCAACTGATTCAAACACATCTACATTGCTAAAAGTTCTCGAATGTCAACCTATGACCTATCTGTTTGAATACTCTCTGTACTACCTGCAAAAGTCCTTCGCGATTAAAAGTTCTATAAAAGTTATCCAACAGTTCTAGTATCACAATAAGGACGCCCATACGGAATTAAAGATATCCCCGATTCGCGCAAATCCAGATAGAAATACCACCCGGGATAAGACGGACCCACACTCCACGGATTATGGATATATGATGGCTATAGCTGGGTACGGACAGTTGCTTAGCGGACGATGTGGCCAGAATTATATACACACGTCTGTGAGAATGTTAAATATGTCACCCACTACACAGACATTTCGTTCTAAAAAATAAAAAGATGTTTACATTATACATCTGACGAAGCATTTCGACACCGCGTGAAACGCCTTTTATTGAATAAACCATTATATTCTGTTCAAGAGTTTATGAATCTTGACATTTAAATTGTTAATATTGATGTATTTTGTATAAGGACCTAAAATGTATAAATTGTATAATGAGAATTGTAATTTAAGGTGACGAACCCTAACAGGGGATATAACTGCTAATATTTATTTGGTTTTTAATAGTGTATTTAAATCTTTGTTGACATTGTTATATTTATAATTCTATTTTTTATTATTTGTTCGTCAAAACATGATAACAATTCGTATAATTTTGACATGTATGCTTTATTATGTAATCTTTTATCATGAAATAAAATAATCTAATCTAATCTAATCATAGTAATCAGCATATTTTAGCTATTTTCTATTGATCTGCTGAAAATATCAGCTAATATGAAATCTAATTTCGAAATGAGTATTCACTTTTCGATGTATTTAATACCGGAAGGACGATAATTGAAGTTATTGCCACCGCCAAATCAAAAAAGTAGTAAAAAAGTGTGCACTGCCCGGGAATCGAACCCGGGTCGCAAGAATGGGAATCTTGCATGATACCACTACACCAGCAGTGCTTGACATTCAGTGGACAAAATTTGCAACCCTATCTGCAGTCTCTACGCAAACAATGGCAACCTGCCTTGACATTCAAATTTGAACCTTTCGGCATATGTCAATAGACTCATTTTTATATATGGAATACGAAGGATAATACTGATAAATTGATAATTGCAAGCATACAATTTGATTCATGCTCAGTGCGTATTATTTGGTCAAAGATATTGATGCACATAAAGTGCCAAATATGTATGTATATATATACACAATATTATAGGGTGGTTCACATTTTTGTGTGTAAAAATCAAAGTATAATTTGGGCCACCCCTTTATTTTGCTATATTCCAAGTAGTGTTATTTTATCTCAAGTATTGGGGGGGGGGCTACAAGGGGGTGCTTGAATTGAACGACCCCTTTATAAAAAATGTAAATACATTTTCAACACACTTGTTATCTAAGCGCGCCATTGCTTGCATGCATAGCAAGAGTAGTAGAAAAGTGAAACTCCCTAGGGAGTAATAGAAATGTCAGTACGTTATTTAATAATATTTTGTCTTAAAAATATTTTTTTGTCGACAAGTGTGATGAAATACATTGTATGCATCACGGTCGGTAAGCGGAACACTAACTTCTAATACCTACTCTCGTTAATAATTCCGTACTTACCTCCCTTGATGCACAATGTACTATTTCATCACACTTGCTGTCTAAGAGCGCCATTGCTTGCGCGCGTAGCGGGAGTAATAGAAAAGTGAAATTCCCTAGGGAGTAATAGAAATGTCAGTACGTCATTTAATAATATTATGTCTTGAAACTTATTTTTTTGTCGGCAAGTGTGACGAAAAACATTATATGCATCACGGTCGGTACGCGGAATACTAACTCGAGTCATAAAAGCCCTCCGCCTGACGGCGTCGGGCTTCTAACGCTCTCGTTAGTAATTCCGTACTTACCTCCCTTAATGCACAATGTACTATTACACAAACATAATATTATTATTACTACCTACCAATATTTTATGGTCGTGTAGATATAATTATGTTTTGCACTGCTCTCTACCTACTAGGTATTTTACCTATGTGAAATTATTTTTTTATGAGTTAGTAGGTAGGTAATCATAGTTTGTATTCCCAAGATGAGTTAAAATTCAAATACAAATTAAAACACTAACAATACAAATTATTAACTAATTTGTCAGAATTTTGGGTGACCCATCAAACCACGGGAATCCATCAATAAATCAACATTTAGAATAAACCAATATAAAACAATTTCTCAAACAAGAAAACCACACAACAAATTACTTTCTAAACACGGCAACATTTTCTTAATACGTGTAAACTTCACATGGCAACATCTGACCCTTCTAGGTAGCTTTAACCAGTCGTGTCCTTTATTGCCTAGGACACAGAGTTCGAAATACGAAGTATCAACTTTCAGCCAATTGCATGGACGTAATTTAAACTTGGAATAACATTTTAAGCCTAGCTACACTCACTCAGTTTCATCCACAGATCACCTCAAGTAGGCACCTAAACAAGACGGGAGCGTTTACTGCATAGATGCTCTCAGCTCTGATACTAATTTATATCAAAGACAAAAGAATTATAAATATTAGATGTCATATACCAAAGAAAAACGACCAAGATCACCTATGTCCGAGGTGGGGATCGAACCCACGTACTCAGCTTTCGCGGCTGATGCCTGTACCCCTCGGCCACTCGGTCTTAGCAACCACCGGTCAAATTTCTCGGGTATATGCAATCCCTTACAAGGCTAGGCGCCTTTGACCATTCTCTAATCAGCCGCGAAAGCTGAGTACGTGGGTTCGATCCCCACCTCGGACATAGGTGATCTTGGTCGTTTTTCTTTGGTATATGACATCTAATATTTATAATTTATATAGTATTAAGTATTGTGACTACTGGAGAAAAATTAAAAGTACAAATCAAAATATTTAGTTAATAAATAATTTGATTTGTGTTTTCGCAATTTGTTCAATAGATGGCAGCACCAGCTCTCTCTAGCTATTCTAGAAAACTGTAAAGTATTCTAATAGGAGGTGCAGGCATGTATTGCTTGCTCTTAGAGAATGGTCAAAGGCGCCTAGCCTTGTAAGGGATTGCATATACCCGAGAAATTTGACCGGTGGTTGCTAAGACCGAGTGGCCGAGGGGTACAGGCATCAGCCGCGAAAGCTGAGTACGTGGGTTCGATCCCCACCTCGGACATAGGTGATCTTGGTCGTTTTTCTTTGGTATATGACATCTAATATTTATAATTTATATAGTATTAAGTAGTGTGACTACTGGAGAAAAATTAAAAGTACAAATCAAAATATTTAGTTAATAAATAATTTGATTTGTGTTTTCGCAATTTGTTCGACAAAAGAATTATTTATTCAAATGAGCCCAGCAACAAGCACGTTTGAATCGTTAATAGCAATGCACAAGTTGCAGAACAATTTCCGAGAATGAGAATTTAAGAGTAAATTCTCAATGAGAATATTGCCATGAGAAATTATAAAAAAGTTTTATGAAAAATATTATATTTCACAATTGAGTAAACAATGCATAAAATATATCTTGAAAGGCATATAATTATATGCAACGGTTTTGGCATGATTGGATTGTTTGTAAAATTTAAATTGCCGAAAACATTATGATATAGAAGTTACGCAACTTGTGAAATTTCTCCTCGGTACATTGCTAATCGTTAAAGTAAATAGCAAATAACTGTACAATTCTAACAAATGTTATGTTTTTGGTTAAAACGTTTTAGTATGTGCGATTTATTTACAATAGACAGAGAACGTTGTCAGTTTTTGTTTTAGTTTTTTTTTCGTCATCATTGATGATGATGATGAAAAAATAACTAAAAAAACACGTACCTACTCCTTTTTTTACGTATTGCTGACATAAAACCCTTTTTTTTGATATCATGGGGGATTTCCTTTCATATCATGGGGGTGGATTTCAAACAACCAGTCCTTGGGGAGGCCGCCATATTTGATTTATTTTGCAATGATGTTTCCTAGCTAGACATGTATTTGTCCACAGAACTTAGAGCTTGCTCAAAATTTCTTCCTCATCGAAGATCGGGAAGTCGGTCAAATTAAGATTCCAAGATTTTCTCACATAATTAAAAGTGAAGCAGGCTGAATCTAATAAAAGCATGTTAGTAAGTTAACAATGAAATTTTTACACGTCAAAATGCGGCGTCTCGTCGGTGTGGTGTTAGTCTGTGGTTCGATCTCTGAACGTTATGTGCTGAATACAACTGTACGTATAAGTCTGAGGGTAGTTTTTACTTTGAATAGAGTTTCTAGGTTTGTTAGGTTGGCAGCGCTTAGTTGATACGTTAGGCTTAAACTTTCAGAGTTCTGAGAAGGTTTTATTGCTATGGAGTATGGATTGTTTTTAATGAGTATCTGGACTAATTACGACAGCGAACTTTTCGCGCATCCATTTTAGAATTTGTTGCCTTTCTTACCGGTTAGCCAGAGTGTAGGTATTTTGGGTCAGTTACGTTTTTTTTGTTATTCTGTCACGTTCTTAAAAGACCTATTAACTTTACCCCGACAATATTCCGCGTCCTATTGATTTCAACTCGTTTCTATCTTTAATGGACCCACCCCTAACTGCCATTCTCATAAAATATATTCAAGATCATAACATTAAACTTTGATTTCCACAACCGTATATCTACCTGCATAATCCACACTATTTTATTAATTAATAACTAAAACTGTATTCCAGCTTCAGACCTTTCTGTTTTTTTTTTTAGTTATTCATCCGCTTTGTTGCTTGCCTAACTGTCATCCCCTTCCCACTCTTTTTCATTAATCCATTTTGCTACTATTGGCAAGGAGTGAAAGCCATGCATGCGGAAAAAAAAACTATACCCCGCAGTATAGGATTACAGCAAAATAAAAAATCATACCCACTTTAAGAGTAGAGTACCCGATTTTTTTTTATGTTTTATTCTACCACTTTGTCGGCGTGAATAATATTTATATATCTACCAAATCGCAATTTTTTAGTACTAACGACCAAAGAGCTACTAGGCTAGGTCCGGTTTCTAAGACTACTAGAGAAAAGGCAAAGAGTGAATGAATAGTCTGGCGGATTATTTTGGAATTTTCGGTATCTTTTTGCAGCCGACATTGGAGCAAATCAGAATACAGAGCTGACAACACTGGTCCAGGGGGGTTACCGTGACGTACTAATGCGATTGTGTTTAGGTTCAGGGAAAGGGACAGTGATATACGACTATATTTATACGATATACGTGTAGCCTTGTCCCTTTCTCTCGACCTAAATTGAACCGCATTACTACGTCATGGTAACCCCCCAGGTCGTCCCGCCTTCTCTTTTTAGGTCAGGCTACCCTGTGGGGTACAGTCAGTAGCTAGTCTGGCCCACCGCTCCGATTGCATTCATCATCATCATCATCAGCCTATGTTAGTCCACTGCTGGACGTAGGCCTCTCCTATTAACTATGCGTATAGATGCATTAGGAGGTAAATGCCCATAATCGCCACGCTGGGCAAGCGGATTGGCGATCGCAGTAATGTGTGATGACGCTGCTGCCCATCATCAGTCTTGTACAATAGTCAGTGACACTTAAATCCCTTAGTCGACTCTTACATTCGGCAGCGATGTAATGTGTAAAATATTTCTCGTTTTTTGAACTGCAAAAAGGTTTTGAAACATCTCGTCGGCTCCAATGAGTGAATGGTGCTTGACCGATTTTTATCGAGCTTTTTGTAAAATGTTCATTATTTACTCTGCATGCACTGAACGTTACTTTTTATCAAAAAGCTGTATAGAAATACAGGGTGTTTATTTTATATTTCCATAAATTGGACAGGCTAATTGGGACATTAATATAAGTTAGTAGTTTTAGGTTGTTTTTATTTGGTTTTTACTGTTATGCGGTGAAACTTATTGGAAGAAAAATAAATAAATTGCCAATTGTTTAAAAAAAATTGTTCATTTTCATACATAAATAATTGAAATGGCAAGTGTTACGGTTCTCTATCTTAAGTATAAGATCTTAGGTGACTGGCGGCACATTTCAAAATAAACACATTAGGATGTAATTAAGGTTGCAATACACTTGTTCATTAATTAAACTTATTTTTTAATAACTCATTAACAGTAAGAGTTAATACACTAGTTTCTTAGCAATTTATTATTTTCGACCTAAATAAGCTTCCATTAAATTTAACAGAAATCATGGTAGCCAGATGTATTGGACCGGCCAAAAATATCTACACAAGTGTACATGCACTCTAAAGGTGGATCTAGACCAAACGAGCAAATTTAATGCTCATTCTATACCCCACTCTACGAAATCAACGAATTTTGATGAATGAACCAATTCGGCGAATAGGTTAAGGTGCGTTCAAATCAAAAGATTCACTGTTCTATCCCCCACTCTACGAAATCAACGAATCACGTTTCGTGTAACGGTCGAATTTCGTAGAGTAGGGGGATAGAACAGCGAATGCTCTTTTGGTTTGAACGCACCTTTACGGGCACGCGAAGAAACACGCCGCGCGTACGCTTCGCTTTTAAATCGCTTGTAAATCGTAAGTGTGATAAGGCCTTTACGTTTTAATGAATTTCCTAGAGTGGGAGATTGAATGAGCCGCTCGTTTGGTCTAAATCCACCTTACGCCGCGGCCATGACATCGGTCTAAGGCGACCGGCTTAGCGGAAAACGTATGGTGCTCCCTCTCGTACCTATATCGGCATCCCGCTCCAACTCATGGATTCGCTCGCCGCTGGTCGCCTTAGACCAATGTCGTGGCCGGGCCAATGTCGTTACAATAGAAGCTTGTTTAGATATTTATGAGCACCCTGACCGCTCCGACATATCTGACGGTGAATGTACAGTCATAAAACAAAATAAGAGTTGTAAACAACTGTGCTCAGTCCCGGTCGCAAGTGGAGCTGCGGGGGATTCGCACTTTAGAAACACTATTTGATTTGTAATAAACAAGGTAAGGGTTGATTGCAAAAAAACCGGCCAAGTGCGAGTCGGACTCGCGCGCAAAGGGTTCCGTACCATTATCAATTTATTATTAAAAAAATACAGTTAAATCAACCTACTTCAAAAACTATAGGAGGTAATTTAATCGAACCAAAAATCGTTGATAGAGTTTATTAATGTGCATAACATATATATTTTTTTTAATTTTATATCGCGTAGTTTAAAAAATAAAGGGGGGGGGGACACATTTTTCATACTTTGAGAGCTGATATCTCGAAAATGATTTGCTTAAATAAAAATAAAATGTATAAACCTTCATATAATTTTCAAAGACCTTTCTATTAATACCCCACACGCTTATATACAACTAAAAAATTTTTTTTATCCCCCAGTTACATGTATGGAGGGCCCCCACCCCAATGGTTTTTTTTACAATTTAGTATCATAATCCTGTAGCGGTTCATACAACACATACCCTTACCAAATTTCGTTACTGTAGCATTTATAGTTTCCGAGTAAATTGGCTGTGACAGACGGACAGACGGACAGACGGACAGACGGACATGACGAATCTATAAGGGTTCCGTTTTTGCCATTTTGGCTACGGAACTCTAAAAAATTAGGTAGATACATAGTTAAAAAATACGAACTCGTCAATTGTGTTACGAAAGTTAGACATAACTCTTTCCAACAACCTTCGGCAGTAGTAAAAGGCACTTTTAAAAGATATAGGTTCGTATTGTTATTCGCTCATAGAAAATTTGAATTTCTCGCCCTTTACAGTGTCAAAAATTGTTCCACTAAATTTTATTTTGTAGCACAAAGATTATGTACAATTTTATATCATGGGACATCTTACACAAATCGACTTAGTCCCACGGTAAGCCAGATTAAGGTCTGTAATGTTAGTAGGTTACCAAGCGACGTGGGGGACTCTACGAAATCAACGAATTTCGACGAATCACGTTTTGAGTAACGAACGATTTTCGTAGAGTGGAGTATCCTCCACTCTACGAAAATCGTACGAATGAGCATTCGCTCGTTTGGTCTAAACCCACCTTTAGTGATCGGACCTATGGGTGCAAAACTTCAAAATTTACATACGGGAACACTTTAGCCAAGAAAAATACGATTATAAGGCAATATATTGCCTATTCCAAATCTTGAACATACTATGTTTGGGTTTGTAGATATGTATTCTTTATGGATGTATATGTACGTTTTCATGTCCACGAAGCACGAATAAGTGTTGCCTCGCTGTTACACTTAATGTACGAATTCACGAGTGCGAGAGAGAGAGGCAACACTCCGTTCGTGAATCGCGGCAGGGCCTCAGTTCAAATCACTGGATGATATTTAGCTCCGTGAAAAGTCAAATAGATAATTTAAAAATGTGAACCAGTCCTGCTCTAGGCTACTGCAGAAGTTCAGAGCTCTGTCTAATGTCTTTGGTAGTTTACTTGTTAAGGCGGCACCGGGAATTGATGAAACAAGATTTAAAGTCGAGATTTGTAGCTTGGATTTAAAAGAGTAATATTTATAATCGAAGCTTTTTAAATATTACTGTTGACTCGAGAAACTTTTAGTAGTCGATTTTTTTTTTAATATTCCACCACCTTATTCAATCTCTGAATATATTTAAAAAACGACTTAAATATCACTATTTACTCCCATAACTATAGTAGGTAGTCTTAATTTTGGTCGTTCACTGGCATAAAATCTATGGCTGGATTGGCTGGTTTAGGTGTATGGCTAGTTTTCCATATTTTATTTTTATTTTTATATGTAGGTATATATTTATTTATATATATGTATATACATGTATGTTTTGTATATTTATAATATATATATGTATATGTACTTTTAAATGTGTGTGATAACATAAATGTGCTTCTTAAAATGTTGCAATCACCTACTGTTTCACTATTTTAATTTGTTTCCGCTACCCAAAGGTTGTCTGGAAGAGATTGCTTTATAGCGATAAGACCACCTGTTGTGTACCTCTATGTATAATCGTCTATTTTAACCATGTTTTCTTTTTTGTTAAGGTGTGCAATAAAGAGTATTCTATCTATCTATCTATCTTATTGGTCGTGTGGTGACGGCAGTAAGAATACTCGTACATTTGTCACCACCCCAACTCCTCCTGCGGGTGTTGTTAGAGTCGACTAAGGGATTGAAGTGTCACTGACCATTATTTGATAAAAAAAAATGATGATGGGCAGCAGCGTCATCATACTGAACACATTACTGCGATCGCCAACCCGCTTGCCCAGCGTGGCGATTATGGGCATTTACCTCCTAATGCGTCTATACCC